>JAYXIM010048984.1:0-46933 GCA_037575425.1 Anastrepha fraterculus
TATTCCCTTCATACAGACAGAGAGGATGTTTTCCTGGTTATAGTTAGAATAGGCGGAATGTACACCATAAATCCGTTCTATGCTTCCATGCATGAGTTGGAAAGGCCGAGCGTCACAATTCCGAGATACGAGATCCTCGACTGCCTTGACGGCCAAGGCGGAGGTAGAAACAGCAGTCCGAAAACTGCTTACCGATCAAGAGGAACAGCATACAGACGAGGAGAATGGCGCCGAATGCGCGGGAGCAAGTGCGGGCTTTTCTCGCGCTATCTGCAGATAGCGAGATCGGCGATTTAAAAATCGGCTGGATCAGAGCAAAGATGCGACCATGCGAACAAATAAAGAGATGCTATTGCTGCCTTGGTGTAGGGCTTACACAAACAAATTGCAGTGGCCCTGATAGAAGGGATACTTGCATCAGATGCGGGAAACCAGGGCCAAAAATAAGTACTGCAAAGCAGCCCCAATTGCATTCACTGCGTAGACGCGAAACGCGACCGCACTGACCACCTGACAGGGTCAAGGAGATGCTTCTCAAGCTAAGAAGTGATGAGAGTACTCCAGGAAAATATGATTAGAAGCCGCTCTGCTCGAACAAATAGCTATCGAGAGGGAGCTAGATGTGGTCATCAACAGCGAGAAGTACGGACGGATTGCCAAGGGACCTTGGTTCGAGAACGAAACAGGAACGGCCGCACTCTGGCTACCAAGCGGTAGCGCAGCCGCTGTCACACAACACAGAGCCGGTTGTAGAGCCGTAGAAAGCAGTTCCGGAAAGGGTGTCTCCCCAGAATGAGAGGAGGGATCGTTTTAGTGGCCACACCACACGACGCAGTAGACGGCGGTCCCTGTAAGTGCGAAGGTATTTTGAACATTACCTCACCCACCATAAAAACAAAATAGTTCTACTTCAGGAACGTCTCTAACAAGACCGAACTAACCCTAGTGGCCATTCCCTAAACAACCCGATACCTAAACAACCCAGGAGGACTCTATATGACAGACGATTTTTATGAAAAACTTTTTCTCGGTAGAAATCCATTCGAAAGCTTCCGGAAAGTCTGTCGACGAACAACCAATACTAAAAAACAACTTTCTTATCAGCAGATAGAGCTTCAAATTTGGATCAGTTATCAAGTTGTTCCAATGCTAGGCAACTTGGTCGAATATACACTAATCACTTATGTGACCAACGTTTTATTGCTCAACTGAGATTGAACGGAAAAACTTGTTCTAGCCTTGTGTCTTTCCGTTAAGGTTCCAGCAGCTTATTGATTTCTTCGTTGATATTTCTGAAAAAAGTGGTTTTCATAGCTCGGCCATCTGTCACTTTAATGCTCGAATGTCTACCAACTGTAAATATGGGTTGGAGTTAACAATAGAATACCCACATAGCTGGGAAACTTCTTTAATAGTCTCTTTTTAATGTCAACAAGCACTTTCATTATGATAACACAATCCATCTGCTTGAAAATTGCTGGAGGACTGCAGTCTAAGTAGGTCCAGACGGCGTTTACAGGCAAGTGTAGGGCACTGCTTGAATACCAACAAGATTCCGACAACAACTCCTCTGTAAAACATAATATCAGACAAATGTCGTTTTTACATTTAAATTTTATTAAGTTGAGTCCAGTTGTATTCGTCTCAGAATGAAAAGGCGTGAAATCTAAATATTATTTAAAATTTATCTAATAATTCTAAAGATTATTCTTCCTTGTAGTGCCCGGATTCAACCCAATGTTGGCATGTGACAACAAATGATAAAAAAAATGTTTTCTAATAATGGCAGCTCCTCGGTAGAAAAACTAGTTGAAAAAGTTCCTCATAAAAACGTAGAAAGCCAACGGCCGCTCAGAGGCGGCATAAGACTGTTGGTCCCTCCATTCCTCGAACAGTATTAAGACGTACACCCCGAATTAGGGTAGTAGATCGGCTAAATATCCAACAAGGATGTAAGCGTAAAGCCGTTGAACACATCAGATTTTGATTTTGTATGACATTTTATCCTGAGGAGACTTAAATTTTGACAGCCGAAAAAAATGCAGACGTAAACTGTATAACCTGTGTATGATATATTCCTCCAGGGTCCCCTCTATTAAGTACATTCCACAGGTAGAATGCTGTTACTTTGAATAAAGGTTGAAAAGTAGGATTTTGTTGCAGAGTTTATTGAGCCTCATCAACTCACAAGAGAATCAGCTGGGACTCTTCTACATGGCACTGCCCATTCAAGAATAACCAATATTTGCTGCAGCTGCTCTTAGCTACAATCCACATTTACATTCTGTGAAACCAACAACTGTTCACTTAATTTTAATACATCACTAACAAATTCCCAGAATATCGACTTCGGCTGGGTGCAAAGTAACATCAATACTTTTAAATTACTGTTCAGTTTTGTTTTTGCCTCGCATTAAATTTTTTTGTTTAAATTTCTGATATCTAAGCTATACAGTTGTTTGCCTTCGTTCTTAGTTTTCCTACAACTACCTTTATAATCCTTATTCTTCTTCTTCCATGTAATAAATATTATACCTTAACTACTTGAATAGTTGTTTTTTGTTTTTGTTTGTTTTTGTAACTTCCTTATAGTGTTCTCGACACATTGTATGATACATATAAATACATACATACATATACACTTACGAGCTTAACTAATACTAATTATCGATCAACTTAACAAATATGTGTATGTTTGTTTTTTTTTGTTTTACTTATCTTACTCTTTTGTTTTCAATAATATTCTCTCTCTTACTGGCATCGGCCACTATAATGTGGTGATGGCACACGACGTATAGTTGCGAAGTGTTGGTGTGGTTGTTCTTGTTGGGTTTTTTGCTTTTGCTGTGGCTGCTGTATGTTTGTATGGTTTTTGGGTATTTTTTGATTAATTTTCCAAAGTTGTACTGGTATTTGTTGTTGCATTACTAGTGGCAGTAGATTAAATTGGGTTTGTGATTGTTGTTGTTGTTGAGTCTCCAGCTGCTGCTTTTGTGACACTTCTGCAAGCGTTTGTTGTAGTTTTTGCTCATTTATTGTATTGTACTTAGCTTGTTGTTGTCGATGATGTGGTCACACGGTCGTCTCATCATCATCAATATTCCTCCTATACGACGGAATAGAGGAAAAATGAGGGGGTGGAATAATTTTTTTAATACTTTTTGTAAAATTGAATATTAATTATGTAATTGGCGAGAAGTTAATGCAGATAAGGAAGGACGCATTGTTCGCTTCGATGGTGCCGAAGGCTTAATACCTTTCATGAGTAAAAACAAAAAAAAAAAAAATAAGAGTTGATGAGAATAGTGGACTGATTCACTTGTTGTTGTTTGTTTAATTGGGAGCAATATACAATTCACCCTCATGAAAGGCATAAATATAGGTTTTCAAGTGATTATTAATAGGATACAAGGAATTCAACATTATTAGTTATCTACTTTTTCTTTACATAAGAATTTAAAACTAAAAATTCTTATAATAGGCATACATGCGTTTGTTAGTTCTATATAAATTTTGTTTTAGTTCTATTTGCAAATTTCAAATATGTGCAAGTGTATACATATGTTGCGGGTCGATTTATGTTACTGCCTTATCGTGTGGTGCATATGCTGCTGCAAAACATACATATGCACATAAGTTAGGTATATCACGCGAATTCGTTTCGAGCTTGTGGATTCAGAAAATATTATAAATCTTAGAAAATGGAGCTCAACTCAGTTATTAGTTAACCAGATATAAAGTAATAATTTCAAAGCAAATGATATAATGTTTAGCAGCGAGAACATTTCTTATGTTTTTCGGCTATTAACGTACTATTAAAATAAGACAAATAATCTCTTTAAGTCAAGTATTTTTTCGATGCCAAAAGAAAATGCGTAAAATCGTAAAAATAAGAATCGTGAGGGCATACGGCTAGACTCAAATTAAACAATAGTTTTAAAGAAATTTTTGCTGAAATAAATAATAATTTATATCAAATAGAAGGTATGTCTATTTCTATTTAACCAACTCATTTTCCAATGGGATTAATTACACCTTTATAAGAAAAAGTTTTCGTTTTCAAGTATTCTTAATTAAAAAAATATTCTTAAAAAGGAATGATACTGAAAAAATCGGCTTAGTAGTTTATGAAATATATGTAGGCATGTTAATATTTAGAAATTTTCACCTTTCACGCCTTCTGGCATTAGAATCAGTGTAAAAATGTGAACCACGCCTACTATTCGGTTGTTTGCGGCGTGAAAAATCGCTATTACGTACTTATGCCTAAAATTTCTAAGACTGATTCGAATGTGGCATACCTAAATCGACCGAGATAGATTAATCTCTTTTTGGTAAAAACGTGGTTTCACAAATTGTTATAGTTGTCTAATATAAGCTTTGCGCTTTTGACTTATTGGTAATAGGTTTTTGGTATTTTCTAAAACAAGTTGTAAGGAATTTTTTGTTTATCCATGAGTTTACATGATACGGCAATTGAGTTACGGGGATGTGCCAATAAAACATAAGTGAATTAATTGACGAACAAAATGTTGACCTTTCGCAGAAGTCACGATTGAAAACACTCTGGAACTAATACGCTCAGCACCGCGATTATTGATTTCTTTACCAACCTGGGCGCCACCATAACGAATTTCCCTCCTGTGCTTATATTATTGTTTATTATTAAATATTATTATTATTATTAAATATTAGAAAAGTGCGCCGCAAAGGGCTATAGAATGAATTGGGCAATCTTGGAGTGCCTTTTTTCGTCAGCTCGAGGAATAGCTCGGTGCATTGTGGTGCCGCACGAGCCGACCATTTTCACTAAGTTCAGACTTTCCACGATTAGATGTTCATGCTCGCTATGGCTTAATGATTCCAATATACAGGTAAAACTATTCCATTACTTTCTCTGTGGCAAAAACTGTTTCACTGTTCCCACTAGTATCTGGGTTGAGAACATGAATGTTATACATACTTCTTCTGTATACGGATGACAAAGTTATGTTATCTGAAGATGTAGATGAACTGCAAAAAATGACTTATAATTAAAACTATTGTAGCATATGTAATATGCAAGTAAATTTAGCAAAGTCAGCAATAATGGTTTTCCGTCAAGGAGGAATATTAGCAAACAGAGAGAAGTGGGCGTTCAAAGGAGAACAAATACCAATATCGACAGAATATAATTGTCTAGATGGTAAATTGACTCCAAAGTTAAGCCTTAAAAACACGTTTTAAATAGAAACAGCGTAGGAAGAAATAATATGAACGCCACACTTTTCTGGGCAAAAACAAAATAAAATTATAAGGAAAATGGAATATCGTTTTGGCAATAACAAGAGCAATACAAAGTTACGCCGCTTAAATTTGGGGTTTCGAGCTGTTTGATGAAGTAAATAAAACTCAAATGTATTTTTAAAAAGAATTTTGAACTTGTCACGTAGACTCTTAATAAAAATTTTGGGCAAAAGCAGTTCAGCACTTAGAAAGAAAATGAAAACTAAATCTAACTTACTACACATAAGATAGGAGGCTGTGGAATACTAACAGAGATGTACTTCTTTCAACTGTGAGCTCGACGAAGAAGCAGAGATTGTGGGAAAGAGCTTTGAAAAGTACTCGGATATACCAGGACCTAGATCATAATATTGATAAAAGCTATTTCAGCGAAACGGTTCAAAATTATAAAATCTCTTGGATTTTGAAGGCCAGATGCGATCCTATTTACCTCGGGGGCCACACAAATTTGAACTGCTCTCTTTGTAACTTAAACTAGGAAAGGATTAGGAAACATAGCACACTTCTTAGGAAGGTGCCCTATTTCGAAACAAATCAGATATCAGTATTTTGGATGATCCTTCTTAGACTAAGATGAAGTTTACTTTGGTTTGTCGCCAGTGCCTTATAATATAGACAGTTAATTGTAAACTAATATAATTATGCTTTGTGTATTTTATTTGGAACAAATTTGGATTTTAATGTCAATTTAATTGTATTTTCCGACAGACCACCATTCCAGCCATTGTCGTATATTCTTTAATAAATAGTTTTCAAGATATTTATGTATATTTCTACAATAAATAAATATAAATAATAATAAATAAATATATAATAAATAAATAAATATCTACCTAATCTAAGCTAATCACACTTTCGTTGATGTTTTGTTCTCACAAATATCAACGTCTTATCTCCAACGAATACCCAACCCTCGCAGAATGATTTAATCTAATTTTCACGGCGCCATAAAGAAAAATGCACATAAAAATATAATCAAACTTAAAAACAAATAACTTCAAATTTCGGCAGCAATCAAACAAAGATCTCTTCTTTCCAGTGTTGCCTGTTCCAGAGTTGTAAAACAATTCACGAAACGTAGTTGCCACTCCGCGTATTTCTGCTGAAACTCTGGAACGCGATGACAACATCCGATGAAGCGGCGCTTTGAGTGTTTGAGAGAAAGATTCTGCATACAATTTTTGGACCTTTGCACGTTGGCAACGGCGAATATCGCAGACGATGGAACGATGAGCTGAATGAGCCTTACGACGACATGGACATAGCGCAGCGAATAAAGATCCAGCGGCTTCGTAGCAGAGAAAAAGGACTTGACTGCACTTGGTGTGTCCAACATGTGTCGGTTAGCATGAGAAAAAAACGACTGGCAAGCTTTGTTAAACTCGGCCAAAATCGCATAAGCGGTTATCGCGCCAATTAAGAAGAAGAAGTAGTGGATGCTGTTAATTCCGTTTTTCAGGACTTTCGGTGCTTCAAGGCAACCCATAAAATAAAGTTGAATGGCGTCAAATCGTGGCTCTGAGGTGGTCAATTGAAATCGGCGATCCGGCTGATAATGCGATTAAAGAACTTGGCGCGCATAGCATCGACTGTGGTTTCATTAGATATGATTAAAAAAAATAAAAAACGCCATATGGACCACCCTGTATATGCAATATAAGTCTGAGTTTCATATAATAGTTGTAACACATGAACTGAAAAGTTCTGGGCCTAACAAAGAAAACACATTTTTTTGTTTAAAATTAGCTTTATTCATCAACGTAATTTCCATCAAGATCAGCGCAATCATTCCAGCGCTGCTCTAACATTTCAATGCCATTTTTGAAGAGCGATTTATCTTTTGCCTCAAAATAGGCATCCGTTTCAGCGATAACTTCGTGATTCGAGCGAAATCTCTTACCGGCAATCATATTTTTTAGGTCTGCGTACAGCCAGTAGTTGCCGGGAACCAAATCTGGCGAGTACGGTGAATGTGGGATAGGCCGGGTCGATTTGTGGGGAGGCAAAAAAATCGCCCATTGCTCTGTGAAAATCATATTCTAGGGATCGAAATAAGAAACTTTGCCGAAGGAATCATACCTCTAAAACGAATTCTGATGTCCCCCAATTTGGGTCGAACTTTTTAGTTTCTTTTCTCATGTAAAGGCCAAAAATGGTGATATTTTGAAATGATTGTATGGGGAACCCCCAGGGGAGTTCCAGGGGGTGTGCCACTGGCATGGGTGGATCGGCCGTCCAAAGTTAGTGGGGGTCGGTCATACATTTGGACTCGATTGGAGCACTCTAAATGGGTCAAAATGGGATTTTGCGTTCGACCCAATTTGGGGACATCAGAATTCGTTTTAGAGGTATGATTCCTTCGGCAAAGTTTCTTATTTTGACCCCTAGAATACGATTTTCACAGAGCAATGAGCGATTTTTAAATCGACCCGCCCTAATGTGGGAGCAATTCGAAGTTCAATTCAAGTAGCTTTGCCATTGCTCAGAATCATCAACACGTTCTTGTGTTTGGTCAACCGTGAGCAAATGCGACACCCACTCAAAATGCTCCCGTAATTCAACTCATTCTTTTGATATCTTTACGATGTCAACTAACTCACGCATTTTCACTTTTCGATCATTCAAAACGATTTTGTGGGTTTTTTGATATTTTCTGGTGTTACCGCCTAATTTGAAAGTGCACTGCCTTTTGCATCATCGGTGTCCCTAGGACCACGTTTGATGCCCGCAAGCGGTGTCCTCATTACACTTTTCAAGCCATTGCCTCGCTTTAACGGTATTTTTGCCCACATAACTCACGAACTAATCAATAGAATAACACGCAATTTTAACAGCTGACTTTTTAACTGTAAAGAGGCGAATACAATAGAACTAGTGCCATCTATGTGCTAGGCCAGGGACCTTTCAGCCCGTGTGTTGTATTCAAATGTTTTATGTGCACGAAGCAAATAATATTCAACAAAAATGAAAAAAAGTAATAATTTACATTACGCCTAATATCGATTTGTATACAAATGTTATAATTCACGATTAGATACATGTATTTGCACTTAGAATAATTGTGATTTGTGCGAAATTTAACTAATGTTGCACAAATTCATGTCCATAAACTTTGCGAATGTACAAAATTTGTGTTTGGGATTTTCAAATTACTCAAAAAAGTAGGAATTTATCGAAGAGATACTAAATTTTGGAATAATACATTAGTGCTCATAAAAGCAGCCAAATAAATAATGACTAATACATATGAAGTTTTAGAATAACTGTGTATGTATATATGTATATATGTAGGCAAGTGAAATGAAGCTTGCTGATTAATTGCGACAGTTCTAATTGGTTGCATTTAATTTAATGGTTATTAGGAAAGTGAATGGAAAATTGACAATATATTTGGTAAATCTATGGAAATTTGTGTATGAAATTAAAATAGTGATTAAAAATTTTGGTTTCTACTTTTGTTAATGAAAGTTTTTTGTTTGTTTTTTAATTAAATGTGTGGCATGTGTAGGTGGATGTCTGCTTGTGTGTGTGTATGGATGATGTGCTGGTGCTTGTGAAAAGCTAATATGTATATGAAGAGAAAATGATTTTTGGATGAATTGAATTCATATTTTTCGGTGCGTACAAACGCGGACACGCACACAGGCGTTTTGAATTTACTTATATATTGTAAATTTATGTTAAAGCTAACGAAATGAATACCAATTTCGGGCTTCATTAGATATCCTTATTTGCATTAAATTTAGATTCCTTTGTTAAAAAATTCTAAAACAATTGCGTTGTGTGTACAGAGTAAGCTGCTCCATTTGCAGAGCGGAAAAAGGAGGTGGTGTTGTAAGAGGGGTATATTGAGTAAGAACTTTTTAATACGAGGCTTTATTTATTGAGCGCTGAGGCTCCGCAAAGCATCTACCATAACTCGGGTGAGCCGAGTCTAATACCTGTGAGAATGGTTGTTGTTGATATAGCATCATAAGCGTTCCCCATACTTATACGGGAAATGCTGCTAGAGTGACAGTGCTTGACCGTATATAAATCGGGGTCGTTCCGGTAACGTATAACCGACTATCATGGGAACGCCTGTGAGAATGGTTAAACCCAATGGTGTCACACAGATTATCACCCCCATATCTTGCTATAAATCATGGAGATGACCAACAAATTGCCAGAGTGCATCCCATAAACATTATTAGAGCATCCCAGGTTAACTACTCGCTTCATAAGTCAGATGAAAATTGTAGATGTTAGCGCAGACCAATGAAATATTGGCGCCTGGTACAGCTAACTAGAATATATTAATAAAAACTGCGAGTTCAGTAGTTGAGGGACTCAAGTAGCTGCGAAGCATATAAATATTATTATATACAGGGCGTTAAAAAAGTTAAGTAGGTAAGAGTACAGACCAAAGATCAACTATTGTGACCTGCCTACATTTAAAGTGCGTAGCGCCTGACATTTGGTTTGGTTTTAGAAACCTACCACCTCGAATACTCATCGAAAAGAAAAAGGTTTAAAGAAAACGCCATACCTTCATCATCGTTAGTTTACTTTTTTGCTTCTTTTGGTACATTCGACTCCAAAAGAAAACTGAAAAGAATACAAAGGGCAGTATCCATGCTTATCACCGGTGCACAGCTTTCTATACCTTCCAAAGCTCTTGAGACTTTATTATAATTTCTCCTTCTCATAGATATCTATGACGAAATCCGGGCTAATTTACTGGCTGCCTTTAAAAGGCTGGCAGAATTAGAATCCGAAGACTTCCGCAATTATTTAGGGTTTCTCCGAGAAACGAAGTGGTTAGAAAGGAATTAGAGAGAGAACATGAGCCCAAATTAGTGGTATCACAATGGGCTTCTAGGTTTAAGTTCGTTTTCGATTAATTATGTATTAGCCTGTTAAGAATTATAGACACAACCTGTAAGTGAAGGAAATAATGCGTCAACAGCAAGAGACGCAGCGCGCAACATCCAATAGCATTTACTTTCATCTCTTTGCTTTGCCTTCGGAACTTTTGCCTTAATTGCTTGTTGAAGAATTTTAATTCTTTTTTTAATTTATTTTTATTTCAACTTTTATATAGGTAAATATGTAGAACTGATAAAAATTATTCTGCAAGCCACAAGGAGAGGAAAAATCTACAGAGGTGATGGTAGCGGCTGGTGAAAATATGTCAAATAACACCCAGATACGCTCGATAGTATCGAAAATTGATAATATTAGAAAATTTGCAAAAAAAAAAAAACGATAAAATGGGCTTTAGTGTCACACAAAGTCTCTATACACTCTCATTTTGTAAATCAAATTCGCTTTCAAAGTCAATGCTACAATTTTAATAGCCTCGATTTTATAGGTAATAATTAAGAAAACTACAAACGATTCTAAACGGTTTTGGAATGGGGTACTAAGCGTTTAATGTTAATGGATTTTATATATATATTTTTTTTAAATACATTTATGATGTTTTTTTATAAATTTTCAACAATATTTATTTAATTTTGATAAGCTTTACTTATTTTCTTTTCACTAAATTGTTATTCAAATTTATTAATTCGGCGAAAAACATATTTTTAATATTTTATTTATATTATATCTGTACTAAGTGCGAAGAAAAAGTAATTTGCAAGCTATTTGGAAGTGCTTGACGTTAAATAGTCGCTAGCAATAAAATTATTTCGAGATTTTTCTAATCTTTTTTTAACTACATGTACCAGATTGTCAGAGACCAGGGATATCGGCGACGCCAGCGATGCAGCCAAATAATGTCCAACTGCAAATGTTTTTGATATGAATAAGTCGAAAAATGTTTTTTTTTTCTATATTTGTATCTACATTTGTTGTTATTATGTATTGAAAATGTGTTTATTGTTAATGGAATTCGTTTTGCTGGTAATTGATTGTGCGTGATATATATATGAAACAAAAAACAAAAAAAACAAAAATAGGGAAATGATCGAAAAAGCAGGTAATTTTTAAGGGTGTTTCAAATGAAATGCCTACATAAAAAAAGAAAAAAGTAACAAATAAATGCACAATACAGGAACCATCACATTTATTAAATACCTCAATCCAACCTTTAAATGCTTACGATATAGAATATGGCTCCATTTTACCATTAACTGTCTAAAGTTTTCCATTTCCATTTTTATCTAATCCATTTTTATTGTTTTTAATAAATAGGATAGAATTATTATTGAATTTAAATCCTTATACTCAAATTCTTATAGAAAAACCCTCTTTAAAAATAAGTTTCTCCTGCTCCAAATCAAAACGCTGCGTTTTTTAAGATATTGCTAGTATAATCAACTTTATCGCGGTTAACATCCGATCTGATACATAACATTCTCTGGTAGCTTATCCTCAGAGCAGCACTTCCTACAAGACACTACATTCACCACACAGACTTGGTTAGGTTAGGTTGGGCGGCTATCATCCGACACACTTGGGCCTGGATGATCTGTTTGTGATACCACTGGAACTCGTCCTTTACACTCCTGAGTCTTCTCTGAATCAATTTGTGGATTTAATGAATTTTCTTAATTCCGGCAACCCTATTCGAGAGACCTAATCAATGCTGTCAAGAAAGACGAATCCGAGCGTGGAAATCCTTTTTCTGTATAGAGCAATGCAAGTACACAAGAGGTGTTCCACTTTTTTCTCTTCTTTAATATCTTGACAGCTTCGACAAAAGTCATTATGTGGCACCTCCAGTCTATTTGCATGCATTCCAATTCGAGAACACACTGTTAGTACCTCTATGTATCGCGTTTTTCATATCCTGTATTCTAAGACTCAGTAGTGATTTTGTACGGTCGTGGTTACATTCTGGCCAAGTTTGCCTGCTTATTTGACAAAAGAGTGATTGCCTTCAATTGGCATTACCAGCATTGATATAGTGCCTATCTCTTAATAATTTGGACGTAGCTAAGGGAATCGGTATTAGTGCAATATCTGGTTGAATGTTTAGTGTTATACCTTTCTTCGCAAGCTCATCTGTTTTGCAATTACCTTTCATATTTCTATGGCCTGGCATTCAAATCAGGTTTATTCAAAAATATTGCGATACTTCGCATAATAATTTGTGGCAGTCAACTACTGTTTTTACGAGTGTTTTACTGGCTAACAATTTTAGAGCTGCCTGCCTATCCGAGAAGATATAGCTTTATACTTCTCTCGTAGTTAGGAGTCTCTTCGTTAAGAGCAATAAAACCTCTCTTATGGCGAAAACTTCTGCCGGGAAGACACTACAGTTATTAGGCAAGCTAAAGGTCGAACTGATGCTTGCTTAGCTTTTCAGAGAAAACTCCTTCACCAATCTGTTCATCAAGCTTAGATCGGTCGGTAAATATACTGACTTTTTTTCATCTTCTACCGTACCACTGTCCCAGTCCGCTTTAGAAGGGAATATTGTGGTAAAGGGTTTATTAAAATGGAGCTCTGCACTGTACAGAAATCTGTACTTATAGCTGCTGGAACAGTGGAACATTTTTCTAATGTATTGAATGACCTTTAATGAATGTTTTTAGGAAGGCTAGTTGCCTACTATATAAGTCAATTGGCAATAAGTATAAAATTACGTTTAGCGTTTCTGTGGGAGTGGTTCTAAGAGCTCCACTTATACATAAACTTGCTGCTCTTTGAATGCGAGCCAATCTGTTCACAATAATAGTTTTATCAACCGCTGGTCACCATATTAATATTCCGTATAGTACAATTGGTCTACCTCGCCTGAGTACAGCCAGTGATTGTATTATTTTCAGTACCATTTTCGGCCTATGGCTTTATTGCACGAGCAAAGGGCTCGTGAAGCTTTCCTCACTCTACCTTCTACATTTAAATTCCAATGTAGTTTTATATATTGTATCAATCCTCACTTTCGTTCAACGACAAGGTGGTTCTATTGTTGTTGTTGTAGCAACATAAACATTCCCCATACTTACATACGGGGAATGCTGCTGGAGTGACAGTCCTTGACCGGATATAAATCCGGGTCGTTTCGGTAACGTAGAACCGACTGTCGTGGAACCATTCAATGTCGGGGGTTTTAAATCCCGTAAATGATGTTTGTTGGTAAATAATATCAGTTCTGTCTTGGTAGCGTTAACGCCTAGTCCACAAGATGCCGACCATGGGTCTACCTCACCTAATAAGCTCTACATAATTTCACAGAGCGTGTTCGGAAATGTTCCCCTTACAGCTAAAGCAACATCATTCAGCATAAGCCACAGCAAATACTCTCTTGTCTTCAAGGCTCTTCAGCAATTTATTCATTGCCAGAACCCAGACGATTGGCGACAGTATGCCGTCTTGAAGAGTGCCTCACCTGCTGACTCTTCGCATATCCGAGGCTTCACTGAGACTAACGGTTACTTTTATGAATCTTTAATATTGGCAACTCTATGTAGACTACTCCATTACCGCTTCAGTAGCACCACGACCAAGGAGATATGCCAGAGAAGGCGACCAAACAAAATTGTGCTATTTGAGGACCCAATACTGTGTCGAATGGTATAAATAGTAAATCGGTGGTTCTAACCCGTTCTGGTATATAAATCGTCGGGAATATTGATAAAATCATGGAAATCGTGGAGTTTTGATTAATTTGCTAGAATTAAAACTTTGTTATTGTAATTTAGTCGTCGAAATGGAAGTTAAAAATGTTGAACACTTTTTACTACACCAAATATGTTTATTATGTGAGAAAAAGTTTTGGCCTAAAATTATTTTATTCACACATGCAATTTGTAGGGCGTAAAAAAAAAGCGCATCGGTTCAATGCTAGTTTTCAAATATATTTTAGCCTTATTTTCTTCCGCTTCACTAATTTCCTGATTGATTTAAATGATCCTAGTGATATTTTGCTGACACCAATACTCGTATGGAGAATTTTGTATGATATTTTGTAAATGAATTCCGTGTATGCTCGAAATTAATATTTTTTTCAAATGGAAATTGCAAAAAAATGATCAAAAATGAGTTTCAAAGGATTCCGCATACAACATACGTTAATATTTATGTATATAAAGGAATATTAAATCATAAGGAGAAATATTAAAATCAGTGAATTTTAAATGAATTTAACAAAACAAAAAAAAAAATACAACAATCAAAGTGTATTTACAAATTCAAACCCGCAAAATGGTTAAAAAGAAACATTTAATTGCTAATTTAAATCTGCGAAAAAATATTAGTAAATAGGAGTATTTACAATTAGTTGCGTAAATTAGGTTAAATCATTTAAGTATATTTAGATAAATGTAATGATGTTATTAGAATATGAATAATGACTTGTTTTACCTCTGAACTGCGTTGTTGTTGTGGTTGGATGAAAATGTAGAGAGTACAGGAGTACGAGAGTGCGAGAGTACAATAGTTTTAAGTTGTAGTTTAGCGAGTAATTGTTGTTGTTGTTGTTGTCGTCGTTGTTATTAGAAATATAATATGCAGTTACATACATTGTGTTTTTGTTGTTGTTTTTGTGAATATTATTAGTTATTAGCATTGTTAGTTGGGTTGGTACAGATATTCAGCGTAGCGGTCGGTCATGCGGTTAAATGTAATGTTGGAATTTGTTGAGCAAAAGTATGTATGTGTGTGGTTGTGTGTGCGTGAGTGTAAATGGCGCCAAGTATTTTGTATGCATGTGTACATGTATGTACAGATGTGAATGTGCATCATTTATTATATGATTGTAGTTGTTGTAAGTGGCACAAATTGGCAGTTGTATGAATATTTGTAGGCATACATCATTTTCGGCAGGATTTAGAGTTGCATTTAATTTGGGCATTTTCGTCAGCCATTTTAGAGAAAAATGCATTTTTTGTTGCGTTCCAAGGTAGTTGTTGTTTTTGCATTGCCACGATCCCATTAATTATAGCGTATATGCAAATTTGCGTACAATACAGTTTTTCCATGCATTTTCATCATTTTATTTTGGCGCATATGTGTTTGTATGTACATATATGTAATATATTTTTTTTTCAAATCGTCCCGCAACATATACATACATATTTTTCCATTAAAAGTTTGTTCGATTCAATTTGATTTGATTGGTGTTGGTGTTAGCGCAGGCATTGACAGTGCAACTCGCCGTCGTTTGTTGTTATTAGTTTGTGTTGTTTTAAATGATGTTATTTCAGTACAGTTTTCAACAGATATGTTTTTATTTGTTCGTATTGTGTTGTGTTTTGTTCGCAGCCATTTGCAATCATTTCACAATTTGCATTTTGCCAAAATTTCAATTTATTGCGAGCGGGAAAATACAGAAATTTGTAATTAGATTTTCTTTAGGCGTTCCCATGACCACCTGCGGTCATTTTAAAATGTGTTGTGTAAATTTGTATTCATTTTGAATTCAATAGTTATGTAAGTGTGTTGGTTTTTTGCATTTTTTGTTGTTTTTTTTTTATTTGGTAGCATAATTAAATATTTTGGGATTATGGTAATTGTGAATTTGGCAAAGGTTGTTGGTGTTGTTGGTTAAATGATTGGGGATGGCAAAAGCAAATGCGCATACGTTTGGTATAAATGGAGTGAGCGTGTAAATATTAATGTCAGTATGTGTGTGTGTATGTGTATATGTCAGGGATTATTCGCCGATTATTCCGAAACAAAAAAAGAAAATCAGAGGAACAGCTCAATTCAATTACAATATAAGTTTTTCATAGTTGATTAAAAAAATGTTTATGTTTTTGGTTTTTTAAGGATTCCAATGCAATGCGTATGTATGTGTGTTTAGTTGTAGGTTTATGACAAGGGCCAATTTAAAATTTTTTTTTATTAATTTATGTTTTTTTTTTTTTGTATATGTAGTGCATTGTGTTGTGTTCGTTTTATGGTCATAATTTTTTGTTGATGCGTTTTGTAATTCGGTATGATTGTGTGTGGTTGGAAAATGGAGAGAAAATAGAATGAAAAGTTATTTGTATTATTTATAAGGAGTTTTATGTGGAGGATTTGCTTGATTTAGTTATTTTTTATTGCTGATGGGATTATTTTCTCAACAAATAGTTAATGCTATAAATAGACACCGATAGTAGTTTATATATTTTAGATATATATATAGATAAATATAATATAAATATATTTGCATAGGTGAAAGGTATATATTTTTTCTAACATTAATTTGAAGCGTGAATTTTTGCGGCAGAGGCAAAAAGTGATACGATTTATATCTCCGCAAGGCAAAACAATCAAAACAAAATTATATCAATTAACAACATATAGGAACATTTTTTAATTGAATTTGAAAAATAATTATTCGACACCAATAATTTTCGTAGCCTAAAAGAATTTACATTGTAAAAATTGTATTTGAATTAAAAGTTTATAACCAAAGCATGAATATTTAATAATGATTCCAATGGCGCATTCTTATCGAGCAAAATAAAAAAAAATACGCTCGAAGAAGAAAGGTTTGCTACCGAACCTGAGGAGCTGGCTGTTTAAGGGGTTATATACCTTGAGTTGGACTAAAAAATCGAAAACTGTTTTATGGAATATTCTAAAAGTACATCATCTTAAAGATATAAATTCAAAAGATCATAAAGATCGGATCACTAAAAGTACATCATCTTAAAAACATATTGTATATTCAAAAATTCATAAAGATCGGATCACTAGAACTAAAGTTACAGACCGTGGAAGCGCGCGACCTTTCTTGGAACGATAAGTGCACGCAAAACTTTAGACCCGATTTTCTCGAAGTCGTGTGTTTTGAAAATTACCGTCGAGGTGATCATTATTTGTCCAAAACTATTTGACCGATTTGCATAAAATTTTTCTTTAATTATTCGCAGTTACAACCTCGTGAATCTGAACGGTTCACTTTTTATAAATATTTGTTAGTAGTTCGTTGGATTTGATTTTTTTTTAATTTTTCAGCCTCTCAAAAATCGTTTTTTTGGTGCAAAGATTCACTAAACAACATTTTTCTTACAGTAATCATTTAATTTTTTTGATTTTAGTTGAGCTGCTCATGCGCTACCTTGAGCACCGGAAGCCGCTTCTAAAAATCGGCGCTTCGGGGGAGGGGCGATATAAACAATAAATAATAACATTTTTTAAAATAAAAACACCAAAATATATTCTTCGAGAGTTACCCTTCAATATGATATATGCCTCATTCGAATAAAAGTTCTGAAACATATTTGAAAAAAATCATGACAATCGTCCATTTTTTTCGGCTCACAAGGTATATAACACCTTAAGGCGCTGAACCTGACGTTTTTTTTACTGGCTCACTTGTTTGATGGAAAGTCGCTGCAATGAATTATAGTTACTCCCTGAGCTATCAGATCATGTCAGAAGGAGGCATTTAATGTAACATATATAAATGTATATATAATTGGCGCGTGCACCCTTTTTGGGTGTTTGGCCGAGCTCCTCCCCCTATTTGTGACGTGTGTCTTGATGTTGTTCCACAAATGGTGGGGCCTACAGTTTTAAGCCGACTCCGAACGGCAGATATTTTTATGAGGAACTTTTTCATGGCAGAAATACACTCGGTGGTTTGCCATTGCCTGCCGCTATTAGAAAAATGTTTTTCTTAATTTTGGTGTTTCACCGAGATTCGAACCTACATTATCTCTGTGAATTCCGAATGGTAGTCACGCACCAACCCATTCGGCTACGGTGGCCGCCTTGAACGTAATACTCGTGTGTTAAATGCGACCGATAGATCTGTTTATCAAAGAGGCTGCTTTCCAGAGTGGCCTAAGACTGAGGAAAGTGGGGCTTTGGAAAGAGTTTCTAAGTTTTCATAAAAGTTTTTTATAAAAGAAAATGATTTTCAAAAAAGAAAAAAAAATGGTATATTTATATTTTTAATAAAATCGATTTTTAGCCGCTTAAAACTGTCACCTTATTCTATCAAAATTCGATGGGTTATATAACTGCATACTCATTAGAACTCAGATTAAAATTCTTGAAACTTCGATTTACATGGTTTTGCTTAAATGATTAACTGCAAAATATTATTAAAAAAAAACTTGCAGAAAATTCTAAATTAAAAAGGTCCTCATGCACTCAGTTATGCTCGCCACTGTAAGCAAAATTGTTAAATTTGGACTGATCCCAAGCCCGAAATTCTCTATAAGACGGAGTGTCACTCAGCTCGAGTCGTAATGTGGTGTGCAATGTCATCGAGCTACATTGTTGGGCTATACTCTTATGATGAAAATGTTGTATTCTAATAGTCACTATAGAACGTCATTTAAAAATGTCAAAGATTTTGTTTTTTCAAAACCACGCCCACCAGATAACTAGTCACGTTATGACTGAGTTGCAATAATAAAAAAAATGCGTATAGCGTAATACACATAACAGAAGTGAAACTTTCAAGGCAGACAAAGAAAGAGGGAGAGACCCGAGAGAGAATGAGAGAGAGAGAGAGAAAGAAAGAATATATATCTAAATAAATTCGCAACATTTGCAGAGAATACGAATAGACAAAATTTACAAATAAATTCCCCTTCATCGCTCGACATATCGACAACTCGTACTTTGACGATAGATAGTTGCATTGTATGCGGACAAGCCACTGACGATACGACCTGTGTGCGAAGGCCCTAACTGCGTTATTTCCTAAACATCAATCGGCTTTTTTTTTACAAACATACACGGGGACAAATTTGTTTATTTTTCGTAATATTTGAAGGTAAATTAGTTAAAAAATTTTTAATTTACCAATTATCGAGGGGGGAAAAAAAAATACGGCACGCAATGACAATGGATCTGAGTTTTGACGGAATAATTAAAACCAAAATGATTGCTCGACCATCAGCAGTTAAGAAATTGTAAGTATCATATGTCGAACTATATATTTCCCTGTGCTCAAGTTTGAGCAATCTGAAATCTTTTGGTTAATGCGTTTCATTCTCTGCCGCAACAATTCAGAAAACCCAAGTAAAGGATTAACATTGCGAAAAACCTTAAATAAGCCGATATTTAAACAGAGTGTTGTGACTGATGCGCGTAATAAAATAATACAAAATATAAACTGTCAAATATCAGACGGTCAACCGCAAATAATCAACCGAAAATTGATGGTTTTATGATGGTAAGTTAATATAAAATATTTTTATAAGGTATAGCTCTCTCTCTCTACTTTTCCTCTACGTTATATCTTTTTCCCTCTCGCGGAGCGAAAATGCCCAAAACGTTGCATGGCCTTGAAATTTTACTGTCCATTCTCGCTTGTCCATCGACGCCTAAGAACTTTCACTTCAAGAAGTGGCAATAAAAATATTTGATGAAACTCTACCGTGCGTTGGCATCTGACTGCATTTCATTTGTTCTTGTGCAGCTATTGAAAACCAGAAGTTCACCAAGCGAATATTTGAATGAATTCAAATAATCAGCGCCGTCAGTAACTGATATGATTGCCCCATCAACTCTGCAGGCAGCGACAAACAACGGTGCATTTGCTTCACTCAACATGGAAGCCATTTATTTTATATCAGTTTTTTGATATAAAATTGAATTATCATTTAAATGAAATTAAAAATAATAAATTATATGAACTGCAAAAAATGATAGCATCCTGTACTTTAGCCGCGCTCTGGGTATAAATATTTTATTTGCTTTAATGACTTGTGTATCCATTTCAAAGTTTATTGGTGACATGTTTTCATTGGCTTATTTTTTCACACCACACAAGCGTTGATTACTCATACATATATAGTATGGTACATGTGTATGTATGTACAATAGGGCGAATCAATTTTTAAGGCACGATTTTTTCCGACACCATTTCTTGCAGAATTGCGTTCTACATAAAGTTTTAAGAAAAAAAGTTCACGGAATCATATATTTAAAGTCTAGGTATGAGTCGAGATTCCCAAATTTTGAAAGACAATTTTTTTAATTAAGAGCAAATAGAGAGACAGTTATGGCTATGCAGACAGAAAGTAGAAAAAATATACCTCATTCTGAAAGTATTAGATCCTTTTTACCAGAATGACTATAAATATGGTATGTATGTTGTTGATTACAAAAAATATTAACGATTATAAAAAATTAATAACATAACATGCAATAACAAAAAAAGATATACATTATTTTCATGGTAGATGGCTGTAGTGATCGAAATCTCGTAAAGTATCGATCAAACAATTTAAAGTTTATGCTCGTTGTGGAGGTGACATTTCACACTAAATAAATTTTGAGTTACAGGGTGTTAACAATGGAAGTCAACAAAGAGAAAATATTATATTTTACAGTTTTTCTTTGATAAAGGCGAAAATGCAAGCTGAAATTGTGAGTGTGGTTCGCCGATTCTGTGCAGACATCTTTGATGTTCATGAAAATGTCGCTGATATCAATAAAACCACAGAAATAATGGAAGTTGATCGGCATGTTAACCGTCGATGAACCATAAACCAGTTTTAAACCATTTGCGCAAAGCTGGATACAAAGAAAGCTCGATGTTTGGGTGCCACACCCCAAAAATTTGATGGATCCAATTTCCATCTGCGAAGCCTTGGCCAAATGGAATGAAATTGACCCATTTCTTATACGTATGGAGACTGGGGATGAGAAATATTTTACATACGACAATATTGTGCGTGGTCAAAGCGTGATGAGGTAGCTCAAACGGTGACCAAACCAGGACTAACGGCCAGGAAGGTTCTTCTGTGTATTTGGTGGGACTTGAAAGGAATCATTTATTACAAGTTGCTTCCGTATGGCCAAACACTAGATTCAGCTCTCTACTGTCAACAATGTGGACCGTTCAAAACTTGCGATTGACCAGAAACGGGCGAAATTAGAAAAGAGAAGAGGTATTGTGGTTCAGCAGCACAACGCGAGCCCACGCACGTCTATAGTGGCTCGCCAAAAACACCAGGAGCTTGGTTGGGAAGTTTTAATGCATCCACCATACAGTCCGATCCTGGTCCAAGCGATTAACATGTTTTTCTTTTATTGCAAAACTAGTAATAATTAGAAATTGGTATCAAGAGAAGATTATGAAAATCGATTACTAGAGTTTTTCGCCCATAAGAACCAAGACTTCTGTGGGAGAGGCATTATGAAGGTTCCTTTAAAATGACAACAAATTACGCAACAAAACCGCGCATATTTGATCCAAATGAGACAATTTATTGAGTTTTGAATTTTGCGCAAAAATAATGGACTTCTTTTTCCCCAAACTAATATATTAAAAAATGAAATATTAATTTCCTTGTAGCGCCCTATTGGGGGTCTTTATATAAAAAATAGAAATCAAAATTGAATTCATCGTCCCAATTCCAAATTCCAAAGTATAAGTTTGTATTAAAAAATACATTCATAATGCTTCAGTTAATGTTAATCTTCAATAGCTTCGTATTAACTAAAAATAGCTTCCTTTAAAATTTGAGAGCCTCTAAATTGACTTTAGAGCTGTGCTCTAATGGATTTCTTTCTTATAAATTTTTTCTGCTAAGAATGATGCCGAAAAAAACTTGACCCACCCTAATGTATGTACATCAGCTAATGGCTATTTTTTTTAACCTGAAATCCTACTTTAATCTTCACCGATTTATTTAATTCTTTTGTATCAAAATTTTTTTGGAATGTGCAGTTTTTATTTTCACTCATAATTTCTTCTAGAATTATTATTTTTTTAATAATAAAAAAGTATTTCCTATATAAAAATAATTTAATTTTTTGTTTAAAATGCAATTATAAATTAGTTTTAATTGTTTTTGCGTTTTTTTTTCTCATTTATTTATAAATCGTTTCACTTGCCCTTTGCGAATTTAGCCACCAAAAAATGCGTAATAAATCACCACTAAATAAATATAACACCCAGTAACTATATAAGTAGTAGTAACCAGTAACCAGTAACCAATAATGGTGACTAAAGGGTCTACGCTTTATTCAACACCCCATTCTTATTACTCACTCTGTATCCGTTATGCTTGTGAGCGGCGCTAATGGCTGCATGGGCGCCACTATACTCGAAGGCGGCGAGCTAGCACGCGATCCATGCCGCGAACTCGAATTCAGCGTATGACGCCCCAGCATACCTGGATTATTCATATCGTTCACCGCATGTCCATGCGTATGCCCATTGAGCATCTGATGTGAACTGTGTAGTGAGGGCGATGGATTATGTTGATGGCTGAGCTTACGCGTGCTCGCTATATGATCCTCCTCCGCTGTGTACGGAAAATGATAGCCATTCTTGTCCGAACCCTCCGACATGCGATCCGAGTGGTAATCAGCTGAAGAAGGTTGATGTTGCTGGTGTTGGTGTTGTTGCTGTTGCTGGTGCTGCTGTTGCAGATGATGTTGACGCTGCTGCTGTGCTTGATAGTCGTTCTTTAACAACGAATGCACAGAATGCATTGAGTCTGCGGCACCAACATACATATGCGGTTTCTTTAGGCTATAGTGATTCTCGCGCGAGCCATATATATCAGGAGTAATGCGCTCCTTGGACATATATGGTGAGTCTGCTTTTGGTGCCATATAGCCGAGCGTGCGCTGCTTGTCGTAAATGTTATCGCTAAGGTAGGCGGCATCCGGATGGAAGGAACGCATGTGATTAACGATTTGGGTACCACCATTGCCGCCGCCGGCACTACCACTACCACTGACACTGCCTCCACCGCCGCCGCCCCCGCTGCCGCCACCATTGTAGTCCTTCTCGCTACCATAGTGACTGGGTGGCTTATAGTTACCCGCCACGGGTAGCGTATCGAATTGTCCATAGCTATCCTGATAGTCCTTGCGGCGGTAGATACTGTCACGTTCAAGTGCGTCGTAGCCATTGTCATTACGCACATTCTGTAGATTTTCCAATATCGATGGCGGCATGTTGATTTTATTGTGATGTTGTTGCAGGTATGAGGTGTCTGTGAGATCCGGATTAGGTAGGGGATTGGGTGAGATGGTAACTTTTTGGCCGTGGACATGTTCATTGTCCGAACCAGTTTCTTGCGACCAGCGTCCCACATTTGGTGGCGATTGCAAATAAGCGTCAGGTAGTTGACTCGACCAACGGGGCGCATACACTGGTTTGTTAACACTGGGGAAGAGCTGTGGACTTTGTACGACATTTAGCTCGGGCGGTGTTGTCGCTTGAACATGTTCGGTGATGTTGGGCAGGTAAGAGGGTGTAGCACTGACACCTGTACTACGGTGGGTACCTGAAGATCGAGCTGTGCGTGATTCATCGTCGTCGCTCGAGTGGCTGGAGGCGAGCTCTAGTGAGCGCCCATCCGTTTCAGAGCCCGAATCAGAATCTTTACGATGACGACGTGATTTCTCTTCACGACGTGCACCGCCACCACCACCGGCGCCACCGGTGGATGACTCAAAGCCACGTAGAAAACTGGGAGCATCGCTGGCTGAGTTATAGTTTGAAGTAGAGGTTGAAGTCTGACGCAGTTGGCCATCACTGTCAAGAAATGTAGAAAAAGTAACTTAAATATGTATGTGAAATAAATTAAAAGCAATGAAGGCTGCTCCTCCATGGGCGCTGGAGCTGTTAACGCGTATAGTACTTGCTGAGTTGAAAAATATTGAAACATTTCGTAAGGCAAACTACTTTTTTGGGCTCGTTCTCTCTAGACACCACAATTATCGCCAGCCTATTTTCAAATATTATTCTCACTATATGGTACTAAGAGCCCCAAAGGGCAACAATAATGTAAATTATATTTTTTGTTTTAAATAATTTAAATTCCAAAATATTTTAACTTAAACTATACGCTTATCTATTTGTATCGACCAGTTGATCATCAACGTCGTTTTTTTGTACCTTCAAACTTTATTTAAAATCACCTTTTATATATTCCAATTCACACAACTCACCTATAGGGACTGGAGCTTGTCTTAGCCGTACTTCTCGACGTCGTACTTGAGACGCTGATACCCACATTCCTTCTCGCCGTATCATAACTACCCGCTAAGAAATTATTCGGTCTCGTCGCTCCATTCACATTATGAGAACTATTGCTCACCACCAGCGAAGAGTCCAATAATGGCACTTTACGGCCCATACAACGCAAGAAGGTGCGTTGCAAATTCTCTCTTACACGTTTGTTTATAATACAATAGCCAATAAGACAGAAAATGGAATGTAGTACTACGACGCCCGACAAAAGGATGCTAAGCATCTGCGAATTCTCCGAAGCAGCTAACACGGCCAACACCCACATGACGCCCATCATGGGCAATGACACGACAGACAACCAAAGCAGCGTGCGTAGATTGCCAAATCCGAGTACGTGATCTTTGAGCGTGAATGCGGCTTTCACCGACACAAAGAGTATTAACAGATTCACCACAGACATGCCAGCAATGGGACCGACCAGCCACCAAACGACCGGTTCATAGACAGAAAGCCAGCAGCTGGAAAATATACACAAAAAATAAAAATAAATTAGAGATGTAAATCATGAAGAAAAAAAAACAAATTAAACAAAGTTCGATTTCCAAACACAACAAAATTACTCACAATAAACTATTTCCATACTCATGTGCCCGCACGCCCACTGAAAGCCCGACTACAATGGCAGGCGCACCGTAACCCATGGCAAAGTAAAAGCCCATTGGCCCATGGTTGATGTCACGCATCTCTGTAAGCATACGATACAGATGCACACAATCGACAGTCGTCCACGCGAATGCAGCCAGCCAGAAGTAATGCAAGCAAATAGCTATAAGCTTACAGGGGAACTCATTTTCCAGTAGATTGCGACGTGACTGCATGCCAACGAAGAAGAGCAGCTCGGCACAGAAAACACAGAGCACAATGTTCTGATGTATGGTGTTCGAATTGGTCTGTTGTCCACGTAACAGTGCCAAAGCAATGAGAACGCTCAGCAGTACCGGCAGTGAGACCATGAACGCCGAGTACGAGGTGATTTGTACCAATAATGAAGGTTCGGGTATATCTTCAGGATCGATGATGTCCACAATGACGGCATAGTTGGATACATGTGTGCAGGTACAGTTAACAATAATAGGTTGCCCATCGAGCGGTAGCTCATCAAAATCAGGCACTTCGGTTTGGCAACCCAGCCGTGTCCATTGGCTAGTGAATGAGTTCCAACGCACACATTGTGGATTTGAACGTGGTCCGAAACGTGCTGGCTCAATGTCCAACCACATTTGTAACTTGATGGGCTGTGATAGATGTGGCGATCCGAGCGAACGATAAATGACACGTTGCTGTGTTTGTTGCTGTTCAGATGGGTAGATGACTTCTACCTGGCGCTTGACGAGCCTGCGATTGCGATAGACCGCTTCGTTTTCACCCTTCTGCTGCTCGTCAAAACCATCCTCGAAATGTGTATTTGTGATCTCTGGTGAATCGACTACTTCCTCGCCTGTGTCACCATGGAATTCGATGTTGTCATCGTCAAAGCGCACACTAATGTGTGGTTCCTCACCATCAGCCACTTCCACGGCTTCGTTGCTTGTCACTTCAGCGCTAGTTTCATGTGAGTTTGGCGCAGCTGGGGGTAGTATCTCATGTGCCGTTATGCGTATGTTCTCAATCATATGCTCCTCGCTGCCACTGCTGCTCGTCTTCGGCACATCGAATACTTCAATAAATTGTTGTTCATTAGATCCAGTCTTTTGAGATGAGATTTTGCGAAAGGGTATCTCTATACGCTTCTCCTCAGTATCGCTAGATGGCACTAAAATAGCCAGTGATAGTATGGGTGAAGCCACTTCAATATCGACACCCCAGCGACGTGTGATAGTTTCGTCGTACATATCTGGCAGTAGTTGTCCCACATCTTTGTACTGCGCATAGGAAATAATAGCCCGGTAGTCGAACGCGTTCTGGGTGACTTCATTGCTGCCTGGCGGCGTGATGCCCAACATGTCGAGTGGCACCAATACTTTTGTATACTTATCGAATTTCGTTTTATCTTGTATATAATTATTATATTTAGGGAAGGTTATCACCGGCTTCTGCTTGGACGAGTGCTGCAAGAAACCGCTCGTATCTGGCAGTATGACGCTCTCAGTTGTGTACGCATTTGGCTTCAAATTAAGCTTGGTTTTATGGTATTCACTGAGCTGTTCGGGCTCGTAGCCGAAAAGAGATTCTGTTGTTATAATATCCAAAGCAAATATCATATTACGCTGCACTATTTCGAAGGGGTTGGTGTAGGTGTCATGCTGTGAACTGGCTAGCACCACCATATACTTGTTAAAGGCATCCACAAGATCATCCGGTCCACGTTGTATCAGTTCTGTAGCACGCTTCCATTCACTTGCATATTTGCGATCTAGTATAACACTTGCGGCATCCACCAGATTCTTAATGAAATACTTGTCTTGACTGTGTGTCAGATTCAGGCCGTTTTGCATGAGCTCGTAGTTGATGAGCTCTTGCAGGATACCTTCAGTAACTAACAGATCAGCGCCATATAGACGATCATGCGTAAACTTTAGTTCGTCTGATAGATAATCCATTTCCAGCTCATTAGACCACATGCTATTACCTTCGTTTAGTAGAAAGGATGACTCCATTTTGTAGCGACGGCTATCCTTGACCATTTTTTTCTTCACTGCGCTCGAGCGATCTACAGTCTCACAAGCTAATTGCAAGTTTTCTACCATTTTTATGGCAACAAATGAGTTCAACTCCAACTCGAGCTTCTCCAGTTGTGAAAGTTGTTTTCGTAGCTCAACAAACGGATCGGAGGTACAATTGAACATATCCGGTTGATTCCAGCCACCCGACATGCCATCGCAAGCGCGTTGTCCCTTGCCTCTGGCCGGTGAGGGACAATTCTCAACTGTTGTGCTGCCGAGCGGTGTACGTGGCCACCATATGCCTGCGGCGAATGAACGTGGGCATGCATCATAGACGACTTCGCAGCCATTCAATGTTACTTCCGCATACGGATTCGAACAAGAATCACAGCGTCGCCCTATAACACCTTCGCGGCATTCACACTGTCCCGTCAGACGATTGCATGCGCTGCTGAATGAGCCGATTGAATAGCAGTCACACGGTATGCAAGCCGTCTCATTAGGTGGTTGGTAATGGTTTGTCTTACAGTAACACTGGCCGGTGGTCTTATTACAGTCCGGATGGTAACCCTGCTTCAAGTTGCACTTACATGGTCCACATACTTTCTCGCCCCACCAGCCACCAGGGCACGGTTGTTGTACAGTCTTTTCGCAATATTCGCCATGTTGCAAGGAACTATTACATTCACATTTGTAACCGCGTGGTTCACTGACATTCGCGCGACACACACCAGCCACACAAGGTTTGACTGTGCATATGGGCAAGCATTCGGGTCCTACATAGCCAGGGAGACACTCACAGCGCGCCTCGTCCCACGTAGTTGCGCAAGTGGAGTGTGGCGGACAGGTTTCCGGGCATTCAGCACGCGACATGCAGCCGTCCTCGACATTCTCGCGTATAGTAGGTCGTGAGAGCACTGATTGGGAGGCGCCAATGCGCACATTTTGAATGCAACCTTCGAAGGGCAGCATATCACCGACTGCGCCAATTGAACCATCAGCGCTACCAATTACAATCTTTCCGACGTAGAGTCCCTGAACTTTTTGTGACATCGGTACGACGCCACTACGCTGACCATAATCGACAGAGAATTGTATTTCCGAACCAAGCCACTTGACTTCGATGCGATGCCAGTTGCCGTCAGAGAGGTAAGCGCCAGCCAAATACATTGGTTCGTTATCATATATGTAGTAGAGTATGCCGTTCTTAAGACAAAGTACTGCTGAGCTATTTTGGCCGATTTGTATCTGCAGTAGAAACGCATCCAGTTGCAAGGTACGCATGGAAAGGGAAGTGACCCAGGGCAGTTGTATTGGTCGTAAAAGTGGATTGAAACTGAGGCTGCCATCGCCGGAAAAGCGCCAAGGTGCGGGTATAGTCTCTTGGCATGCATTACCCGCATAACCTTCTGGACATTCACAGGTGTAGGTGTTCCAGCCTTCTCGGCAAACGCCGCCATTAAAACATGGTTCCGACGTGCAGAGTGGTGACTTTTGCGGACAACCGGAGATGGTGCCATTATCCGCTACATATGAGTTGAGATCAATGAAGCGCTCGTCGATGCGCAGGTCGGATATACAACCAATAAAATCTTGGTTCTCCACAGGAAAGTGTGCAGGAATGCGTGGTAGACCACCTAGCTGCAGTGGACCTGTCAAATCCAAGAAGCGATGACAGGTTTCAGTGAGCAGTGCACAACGCTTGTCTAGTTTTAGCGTAGTTTGGTTAGCGCAACTCCAACGATCGCCCAAATTGCCCGCCAAAGCTATCGCCGTATCGCATTTGTCTAACACCAGCGTTACAGTGCGATTGAAATATATCATCTCCACATCGTGCCATTTGCCATCCGATACCTTCACCTGTTGTACGATCGACACACTCTGTTTGCTATCGCCCAATGAGTATGAGAAACTTACGTGCCCTTCAAGAATTTCAAGCGCAATGAAATCGTGCAACTCGTTGTAACGTCCATTATACAGTAACAAGCCATTCTCATGCACGGTCGAGAAACGTAGTTTTATGTTGAATCTGTGCCGCTGTTTCAGACTTTCAAAAGTGAGGAACGAGTTCTTGGAGAACGAGCGTGAACGTAATTCACATGTCGCTGTGTATGGTGGCGGCTGTGAGCTGAGGAACGAGTTCATACAAGAATAGCCTCCATCACAGGTATCTGACAAACACGGCTTCAATGTAGAAATATCCGTTTCACAGTTAGCGCCCGTATGCTTTGGCGAGCATATGCAAGTGTAACCGCCTTCACGACGTACGCACGTGCCACCATTACGACAAGGGTCCGAATAGCAGAGATCTACCTCTGTGTCGCACAAGTAATGCTCTTTACTGCCCGTAAAGCCTTCAGGACATGAACAGGCGAAGGTGTTGACTGGATAGATAGGACGAAATAGCACCGTATCGCTGTGTATGAATTCAGAGGCGTTGCCAAACTTCAGCACAGTAAGACACTCTTCGAAATTGAGGCAAGGTTCGCGCACACATAGATTGTCGTCGAAGGGCAGCACCTCAACTGTGGCTAGGCGCGCTAGTATAGCACGATTCAGGTAGACGCGTTCCTGCAGGTATTGTGGCGTGTAAAATTCCTCGTGTGAGATGTCCGGTCGTTTTGCAGAGAAACTCACATTCAAAATTCGCGATGTTACATCGGTGTCATCTTGTATCGAAAATATGAATATGTTTTCCTTCGGACAAGGAATTATTGCTGCCAAACCGTCGAGAAAGAAGTTTAGTAAAGGCGAGAGGAATGCCTCCTCGGTCATTTCATTTAAACGCACAGTAACGGAATTGAAAAGCATATCCTCAGTGATCAAGCGCACTGATAGCTGCATAATAGCTTTAGCGTCATTGATGCCATCTGAAACAGAAACTTCCATTGTCGCAAATTTTGGCACATTTGTATTCAGTTGCGGACTCAAAATTAAACCACCTGATGTTGTATTTAACCTCAGCAGATTCGCATTATTCCCAGAGAGTATACGATATGTCAATTTATCGGTGACATCGGCATCCGATGCCGGAATTCTGCCGATCTCACCACTTGGAAAGTGATCGCGGAAATTGTTGAAGATCACTTGAAAATCACGTAGTACTGGTGCATTGTCATTGACGTCGGTAACCAAAATCTCTACATGCGCATCATTACGCAACGGTGGACTAGCTGCTCGTATGACCAATTCGAAACGCTTGCGATTCGACTCGTAGTCTAACTCGGTCATCGTCAGTAGCTGCGCGCGTTCCGAGCCTGGCCTTGTAACCAAAGAAAATGAGTTCGAGTCATCGCCACCAATAATTGAATATTGCACCACTGCATTGACCCCTTCATCGGGATCATGCGCATGTATTTCGCCCACCACTGAGCCAACGGGCGAGTTTTCGGGTACATACAGCGTTATCTTATCCGAGGGAAAGGTTGGCGGTGAATCATTTACGTCTTCCAAACGTATCTGCACTTCCACGGTGCTGGATAGGGGCGGCGAGCCTTTGTCTATAGCTATGGCGTTAAGGTAATAAGTGGCGACGCTTTCGCGATCCAAACCTTTGTTGGTGCGTATTGTGCCTGAAGTTGGATCTATGACAAATGATCCATCTTCTATATCGCGCATGCTCAACAGGTACTTGATGCGGCCATTCAGTCCAATATCGGGATCCGTAGCCGAAACTTGTATAACAGAGGTTCCGACTAATGCATCTTCCAGAATTGAAGCTTGATACAGTGGATTCTTGAAGGTGGGCGGGTTATCATTCACATCGGTGACACTTATCTCTACATCGGTTGTATCGCTCAGCGACGGATTGCCACCATCTTTGGCAGTGACAGTAAGCAAATAACCGCTGGTCGTCTCACGGTCTAACAAAGCACTTGTCACAATCGCGCCAGTTTGTGAGTTGATGGTGAAAGGATCTGGACTACCCAGTCCATTTATGCTTTCTTCATTCAACGAGTAAGTGATCTGCGCATTAATGCCCACATCACTATCGGTAGCTGACACAACTAGAACCGTCGTGCCAATTGGTGCATCCTCGAAAACAGAAGCGCTATATGGCGCATTTTCAAAGATTGGTGCAAAATTATTGGCATCAGTAATATTAATATTTACGGTAGCTGTGTCCGAACGACCACCCGAATCCGTAGCTGTGACTGTGAGCACAAAACGTTTCTCCTGTTTGTAGTCCAATGATTGTGCAATCGTTATGAGACCTCGTCCATTTTGTGAAGTAATCGCAAAACGACCGCGTGTGTTACCGGAAGTGAGTTCGTAATGCAGGCGCGAGTCTTCGTCCGGATCAGTGGCAGTAACAGTAACCACAGGCGTACCCGGTGGTTGATCCTCACCCACGTTTGCTTCGTAGTACTTTGGATTGAATGTGGGATCGTTGTCGTTCACATCTTGTACTGTTATTACTACAGTTGAGCTCGCAGACTTGGGCGGTACACCTCCATCCTTGGCGACAACTTGAAAAGTGAAACGACTTTGCTCCTCGCGATCTAGTTGCTTGATTGTCTGCACCCATCCAGTGCGCGGATCAACGGCAAGCGGAAAGTTATCGTCTCGTTCTGAAATACTATAAGTGATCTCCGCATTGGTGCCCTCGTCCGCATCGTAAGCCTGCACACGTATTATATTGTAGCCCACCGGCACGTTCTCCAGTACTGACTCTTGGAATTGTGAGGTGTAAAAGCGCGGCGCATTATCATTCGTATCAATCACATTCACCAGCAACTGCGTAGTGTTACTGCGCGAAGGACTGCCACCATCCTGTGCGCGTATGACTAGTCGATAGCTGCGCACATTCTCGTAGTCCAACGGCTTGACAAGACTTACATCACCGCTCATTGAGTCGATCGAGAACTGTGATTGCGTATTGCCGCCAATAATGGCGTAACGTATAGCTGCATTATTACCCTGATCGGCGTCGGTGGCGCGTATGTGCGCCACTACATTGTCGTCACCCCACTGGTCTTCTGGTACTTGCACCGTGTAAGTGCGTTCGCTAAATTGTGGATAGTTGTCATTGTCGTCGAGTATGCGCACTATTACAGTGGCGGTAGCGGTTTTGCGTTCACTCTGCGCCGAGGCCATGTCCGAAGCGGTAACGATGAGATTATAGCTGTCCGACGTCTCGCGATCGAGTGTGCTGCGCGTAGATATCACACCTGAGCGTGCATCGATGCGAAAAATAGGTAACTCCTGATCCTGTAAAGTGCCAGTGCCATCTGAAAGGAAGCGAGTAGCAAATTTTTATTTCAAATCAATAATTTTCTCTGCACACTTTGTGGTATGGTGACTTCGTTTTACTTACCAGTTACACTTTCAATGCCATACTCGATTTCCGCATTTTTGCCAATATCCTGATCTGTAGCACGCAAAGTGATCACCGTCGAGCCAACAGTCGCACCCTCACGTATGCTCGCTTCAAATTGCTCCGCTTCGAAGGTTGGGCTGTGATCATTGCAATCTAAAACATTCACTTGTAGGGTTGTCGTGCCAGAGCGCGGCGGAAAACTATCATCAGTGGCAACCACGCGAAAATAATGCACATCCATTAGTTCGCGATCCAAACTAGCCGAAGTCGTGACTACACCGGTGCGCGAGTCAACTTTGAAGAGGGACTGTGAACGAGAGTCCAGCAACGACACCATCGAGTACACTACCGGCGAGTCTTCGGGGTCACGCGCACGCACAGTAGTCACTGCTGAGCCGGCTGGCTGCTCTTCCAACACCGAGGCCACATAGAGTGCCTGCTCAAAATATGGCGACTGATTGCGTAGCTCGCGACGCACGCGCTTAGCTATATCGGTGTCATTGAATTCCTGATAGTGATACACGATCTTCAGACGATGATCCGAGTCGACAATCTCTTTGCGATTACAACGTATATTGAAAGTGATGCTCACTTTCCAAATGGACTCGTGTATGCAGACGTCACGGCTTGCGACCAAATCGTGATTTTGATGTTCGATGGCAAAACGTTCATCATTCACATCCAAAAAGTTCACTTTACAATGCTGGCAAATGGACTTCGGTAAGAAAGCATTGAGATTGTTAATGAACTGCGATTGACGCAAGCAAATCTGATTCCATTTGTCAGTTGTGTGTATGGCATATGAGGCATAGGTTTCTGAAATCCACTGTTTAGCATCTGAAATGCGTCGATGCAGTGACGGTTCAAGCAGTAGCGGTTCTTTTGCACGCCGCTTGCGACTAAGTATACGATGACGCATCTCATTATCAAAATTGTCGCCAAATATTAAATCACCATCACGAAATTCACGCCGACTATTGTTGTGATTAAGCACATCTGACACGCTGGTCGCCGACGACAGCTCAATGGTGTTGCTCGGATGTGCTAGATATGCGCCAAAGTAGCGCAGATCGGGATGCGCAATAGTATCCACATAGCGTCTGCGGCGTTTCGAATACCCCGTCTCCTCCTCTTCATAATGCCTACTATGCATCTCTTCCTCAATGCGACGATCCTCGTTACAATCACGCCCAGTTACAAATATTCGCACTGGCAGACTATAGTAATCAATGCTGCGCAGCCGATTCGACGTCGAGTCCACATAGAAGGTAAATAAGTTTGGGTAGTAGATACCATCACATTTCAGCTGTTTGCGCAGCTGTATCTGACCATCTTTGTGATTTACGGCAACCAAATGATGTACGAAATGCGCTGATTTGTGTGCGTTAATTTTATAGTGGCGCTCCGAGCCGAGCTTATAGACGGATGCATTAAAGACCACAGTGCCCGCTGGCACGTCCTCATGCACAATTATTAGATAAGCGTTTGCTACGTGCAACAGTTGTGTGTAAAACAAGAGTAGGAGAAAGGTATGTAATATCGGCAGACCACCGGCGCGCACGTGACTTCTACTGGATGCGCCGCAGTAGTCATCTTCACAGCTACTACTACAGCTAACGCCTTCACTGATTTTACTACTGCCACTACCACTCCTACTCCAACTGTTGTCACAATTACAACAACTTCGCCAACTTTTTTGCTGGCCTGCTGTACCCGCTAACATTTTTCGCTGCGTGTGTATGCGTCTATTTCAAATGATTACACGCCGTGGGTGCATACACCAAACACCGGAATGATGTGTGTGTTGTTGAATTTCAGCAGCCAGGCTAACCACCGTTACTCAGTGTTTATTAAATTCGCATTTGCCGAGCGTAATGCGTTGAGGTTGACATCTGAAATGAGAGGAGCAGAGGCAACTGTTTTAGATGGATTAGTTAGGTACCAGCGCACAATGCCTGTGTGTATGAGTAATTCTGTTATAGGTATACATACATACATATATGTGGGTGTATATGAAGTTGAGCATTTTATGTGCACCCCTGTGATAACTCAAGGGTATCCTGAGTCTGAATTACATTACAACAACAAACAGCAAATTTGTAAAAGGTTTAACATATGATTTTAATAGTTTTAGTGCTCATTTATTCAACAGCCATAAATGCAAATGTTAGCACATAAGTGCAACTTAATGAAGGTAATGAATTTGAAACAAATAAGTTTTGATTAGATTACAGCTGATTTTTACGTATGGAACCTATGCATTTGAAGCTTTTATACCTTACGCACATTTATCGAATATTAAATTTAATGAGCTATACGAGGGGTACCTTTTATATGTCGGGATTAGAGAACAAAAACAAATTTTAATCATCGAAAATCACTTTACTGTTTTTCAAAATATTCTCCATGAAGATCTATACACTTTTGCATGCGTTTGAACCAATTGTCGAAGCATTTTTGCCACTCTGAATGAGGTACCTCCAAAACATGCATTCTGAATGACGCAACCGCTTCTTCAGGTGTCGAAAAACGTTGACCTCTCAGTTAGTTTTTTACGTACGGGATTAAAAAGAAGTCATTCGGTGCCAAGTCAGGACTATACGGCGGATGACCCATTAATTCGATGTTTTGGGTGCTCAAAAATGCAGTTGTTTGAGCCGATGTGTGAGAGCTCGCATTGTTCTGGTGAAGAGTGATCCGTCTTTGGCGATTGGTTTTCCTAATTTCTTGGAAGACAACTGGCAAACAAATGGTTGTGTACCACTCAGAATTTACTGTTCTGCGTTTTTCTAGTGGTACGGTTGCGACATGCCCAATTTTTCCGAAAAAACAGGCGACCATTTGCTTGGAAGGGCTTCGTGCGCGAACAACTTTTGTTGGATTTGGCTCATCTTGAAACACCCATACAGTCGACTGCTGTTTACTTTCGGGCTCATACGCGTAAATCCATGATTCATCATCTGTCACGATGTCATAGACGTGTTTCGAAGCCCCGCGATCGTATTTTTTGAGCATTTCCTTCGATCAATCGACACGAGCCGTTTTTTGAGCGATTGAAAAATTGTGTGGGATCCAACACGAACAAATTTTTTTGACAGTCAAATGTTTATGTAATATTGAATGTATGCTGGTCCCACTAATGCCTAAGATTGTCTCAATCTCACGATAGGTCACATGACGATCTGGCAATATCAGTTCGCGCACAGCATCAATGGTTTTCGGAACAACAACTGATTTTGGACGACATTCACGAAATTCGTCTTGGAGTGAACTACGACCACGATTGAATTCACCATACCATCGATAAACACTGGTCCGTGATGGAGCTTCATCGCCAAAAAATGAATTAAGTTTATCCATGCAATGTTGCTGAGTTAGTCCACGTCGAAAGTTGTAAAAAATAATCGCACGAAAATGTTCACGATTTAATTCCATTTTTGGACCGAGATGCATATTTTAAGTTACTGTAAACAACACAAATAGCGCTGGTATTTCAAAACGTTCTGAGTACGTAAAAGCCAAAAAATGTCAAACTTTGCGATACAGCTGTCAGTTGCCAGATTGCAACACCAGGGTTGCCAAATCCCGACATATAAAAGGCACCCCTCGTATGAAGCGAATTGTATTTATTATCTCTTTCGCCTCTTAGGTCTTCCGTAGGCAGAGAGCATATTAGTCACCTTACCAGTTTACGCCGAGAGAAGGAGTTGATCTCGTCTCTCAGTGCTGAGCACTTTCGACAAAAATTGCAACACATTTACAAGTATTTTATTAGTCTCAGTCTGATTACTTTTCAACGAAAATGAGGACTTATTAGGAGTTTGTGCTGATTACTTTTTAATGACGAAAATGAGTAGTGTGTGATTACTTGTTGAGAACAAAAAAGAGAAGTTGCTTTGCCTTTAGAGCATAGTAGATATATTTGTCAGTTATAAGAAATTGCTATTGGTAAAAGAGAGGTAGAATATCACACCGACAAGGGGAAAATATCAGAACTTTCCCACGGCTAGAACAAAAACGTGTAGTTGGATGAGGATAGTGATGATGGTAATATGAGTGCTTATATGATAGTCAGCTGTCTTGTAGGGTATAAGGTTCGCTATAAGCTCTATGTGTGCGCGACCTAAGTATGCAATTTTCAATAACAATTACAAAACCCTGACTGGGTGTGGAAAGATACAGATTCACATTATCGCCGGTAATTCAGTGATATCCACTTGTTCAGAAAGCAAGAGCTGTTACGTAAATTTTTTCGTTTCAAGAATATTGTTGACGTACTATCGCCTCCGCCCTGCGCGTGTGGTTTATTGAGCGTTAGTGAATTTTCAAATAAAAAAAATAAAAAACCATTTGCAAAGAGTGTAATGGACTTTTGTTTAAATATTGTTTTATATAACAAAAAATAGTTGCCTCATTTATTTAAGCAGCTTCAATTGACTGTAGTGGTACAACGTTTCTTCTCACCACGATCTTTAAAACCCATTTTTTCACTTCTTTCAGCGGAAGGTTTATAAAGGCTTTTCCAATAAGAGGTGTTATTCCTGTAAAATATCAATGGTTTCGTTGCTTGTGTGGCACGTAGCGTCGTCTTGTTGGAAATAAATGTTGTCCAGATCAATACCATCCAATTCCGGCCATAAAAAATCGTTAATCATCTCTTGATAGCGCAATCCATTCACCGTAACTGTTGCTCCAGCTTGATTTTCGAAAAAGTAAGGTCCAATGACTCCGCCGGACCAAAAACCGCACCAAACAGTCACACGTTGAGGATAGAGAGGCTTTTCAACAATAACTCTTGGATTTTCTGAGCCCCAGATCCGACAATTTTGCTTATTGACGAAGCCACCGAGGTGGAAATGGGGCTCATCACTCAAGATGATTTTTCGATGAAATTCCAAATCATTTTCATGCATTTCAACGACCCAATCAGCAAAGACACGACGTTGTTGATGATCGGCCGGCTTGAGTTCTTGTGTTAACTGGACTTTAGGTATAAGCCTTAAGACCAAAATCTTTATGCAAATTACGGTGTAATGACGTTTGTGGAATGCCTAATTCCAAAGAACGACGAGGAATGGACAAATCGGCTACAACAGCAATATTTTTGGCTGTTCTTGAGCGATGTGCACTCACTTCACTAACTTGTCCGAACTGCTTGAATTTTTTCACCAATTTCTGTATTGCGGTACGACAAGGTGCTTCACGATGACCCAAAAATGTTCGAGTTTTACGAAACGTCTCTGCCAAATTTCCACCATTTTTATAGTGATTTTTAATAATTTGAATGCGTTGTTTAAGCGTGCATCGTTCCATTTTTATTAATGGCGTAGTTTCTATTTGTCAAATATCAAAAAATGACAGCTTCAGAAGTGACATCTACCGAAATAGCGGGCCATTCAAAATAATACCTGTTATTTGAAAACCATTTTTATTACTTGAAAATAATTAAGCTCAAGGGGGTGAAACTCTCAATTCACACAGACAAGTATTGAGCACCTTAAAATTGTATGGAATGTCAAAAATTAGTAATTGAGCACAGTTGTTTGAAATGTCCTGGTAGAAAATGGACTAAATCATTTTGAAAGGAAGAAACAGGTATCGAGTGTGGTCACATTTACACGCTTGCATTGCACTTAAATTATATCCAAAAAACAATCTTTGCATATTTAGCCTTCAGGCTTCCGTTCTTAGTAGCACCGAAATGGTTCATGTTCTAAATGCTTCAAATGATTTGCGATGTAAAACAGTAATCAATTTTATCACTCGTGCTTTAGAGTATCAACAATTTATTACAGATGAATAGTTATGTAAATAAATATCTATCCAATTTTCCGGCAGACTACTTTAAAAGTCGTTGCTGTATGTTGTTTTAAATGAAGTAAAAAATATTCTAAATAGTTTTGTAAGATATTTTGTAAAAAATAAATAAATCTATCTATCATTTTGAAGGGAAGGTGAGGAACTATTAAGAATTTTTAATTCGGCTCAAGTGAACCAGAAATTTAAAAGAGGCATTTTCTTCGTGCTCGAAGTGCCTAACCCATTCTGTGATTTTGGCTGAGTTCAACAAAGCGGGCCAATGCTTTCCTATTTCATGGTCAAATGAAGTCAAAGCCCGCATCATTTGATCTTGCCAACGTTTCTCTGCAACCATCGGCCAGTAGCAAATCGAATAATGTTAGAGCTGAATCATCCATATCTGTAAATCTGCTAATTGTTTAATCTTCTGAGCGATTCTATGTCAAATGATCCCATTATTTTGACCGTGGTCATACATTTTGCAGAAAATTGCTTTATTTGTAAGCTTCAGTATAATAAGCTCTGAAAAATTTTAAAGCACATTTAATATTTCCCACATTTAATTCATGTTGAAATTTTTGGTATGGGGTTTTTAAAGTCAAATAACATTTCTAAGATGAAATATACTTTTTAAAACGATTTTTTTGGAAACGAATTTTTTTTTCAGTATTTTTGGGGAAACACTTTTTACGCCCCACACATTTTTTTCTTATCATTTTCATAGCTGAGCAAGCTGAGAATATCCCTCAAGATCTCATGGTGGGATTTCATTATTTTTTGAATTATATTGAAATATACAGAAATGTTCCAACTGGCGCGGAATATCGATTCAACCAGCTGAAACTAAAATTATTAATCTCGTTTTACTTTCCCGAATTGTGGACACCACCATTGTAAAAAATTAAGCCGACTTTTATCGTAATCATTCGTGTATCGATGACATCAGTACAATGCGCATTATCATTGAACAGACTGCCGAGCTCAACGCTACGCTATACATTTATTTTATTGACTATGTTAAAGCCTCTGCTGCGCTTGGGAGAGACGCAATATGGGCCGCACTAGAAGCTTCGCTCTCTCTCCGACATGATCTTCGCAAGTTGTAATTTTGCCAAACGTGGTATACAATGAAAACTAAATGAGAGGCTTGGATGATTAGCTTATGAGGATGGTGTAGTTTTGTTGTCCGCTAGCCACCATGAAATGCAAAGCATGTTAAACATCATTTCCACAAAGACGCCCTAAAAATCAATTTACAAAAATCGAAAACTATGCACTCAAACATTCAAAATGTGCAACCTTTCTATATCGATAACGACACTTTTGATAATGTGGAGGAATTTGAGTTCCTAGGCAGCGTTCCTCCGCCTAAAGGGAATACCCCGACGTATGTAAATAATCACCTAAGCAAGGCTAGGCGGGCTTACGCTTCTCGTTCGAGAGTATAGAAGCTTGCCGCAATTAATCGAACGACAAAACTGAAATATTTTGAACGTTTAATTTTTAAAACAGTGCTCCTTTACGGTAGCGAGACGTGGCATACAACAAAAACGCGAATTGATTACACAATGACACAATGTTGCACAAGACTTGTAATCGCTGCTTACGGAGATAATCGTCTAGTTTATTTAGCCACGAACGATTTCAAATCCCAAAGACTATGCCATAATAGTCCATTCGATAAACAAGCGCCTTGCGTTCAGCATTAAGCGCCAGGAATACGGGTGGATCGGACACACAGTTTCGGAAAGGACACAAACAACATTGCACATTCAGTGCTTGGAATGGAACCCGAACCGGTCACAAGGAACAGAGTGAGGCGTACAGGTAATAATGCAAACACCCAAATCGTTTAACGATAATACGATACAATTACGATAATTAATTCACGTAATTCGTACAGTAGGGCGGGTCGATTTAAAAATCGCTCATTAGTCTGGCTGGTAGAAAATCGTATTATACGCGAGAATCAAAAAAACTGTCATCATGACCTTTATTTTTGAACGACTTGATGTGCTCTTTTCGAAGAAACCATATCTCTAAAACGATATTCGCTGATTGATCCCCCAATTTCAGGGTCGTAACGAAAAATCCCACTTTGACCCGTTTAGAGTGCTCCAATGATGTATGACCGATCCCCACTAACTTTGGACGGCCGATCCACCCATGCCAGTGGAACACCCGTTCGCGAACTCCGCTGGGGTGTTGCACCACTATACAAATCATTTCAAAATAGTCACCATTGCTAATGGCCTTCTACAATGAGCTAAACGTTTCCGCAGCCGAAATTTCATCCGCAAACAAAGTTTCATGGCAATTCTTGCTCAATCAAATCAGACATTGTAAAAATCGAAAAATGCACTCTTGGTCGTTTGGAAACACAAGCGTAAATACATTACTGATATTACGTTATTAGTAGATAGTGGTTTCAATTCGTGCAAAAGTTTCTGAGCGAATTTTGATCCCGCGAATATGATTTGCACAGAGCAATGGTCGACCTTACTTTTTGCCTCACCACAAAACACACTATATAGTATACAAGACCCAATATTGCACGAGACATCAGTAATTCGCTGCTTACGGAGATAATGGTTTCTTCGGCAAAGTTTCTTACTTGGTCCCTACGAATACGATTTTCACAGAGCAATGGGTGACTTTGATAACTCACGACAAATCGACCTGGCCGAGACGTACAGCGAACCAGTGATAAACATCGCATATTGGACTTACTAACATCTTCGATCGGATTTACAAACGGACGTAATGCACGATTATGTCTTGGCATGGAACGCTGACCGCTACGATTGGTACTTTACGAGGAGTTGCTGTACGTAGCTGAATATAGTTCGGAAAGTTTCTAACAGTGTAAGTTTAGCGTAATCACGCTGTAACCGCAATGTTGTAATATAGTACTAGAAGTATTCGAAACTAGTTCACAATAATTTCCAAGCACTGATAACCTCTTGTTTGCAGTTTGCGGTTCGGTGAACTATGCGACCGTTGAGCAGTGCATGGGATAGTAAGGACCCGAAGCTGAGAAAAATTTGCAATAAAACTAGTCATTTATGCCACTTAATATGATTTTCTTAATGCAAATATTCTTGCATTCTCATACTGAATACCAAGATCTGGATATTGAGGACAAGATTTTTTTATTACATTTTTCAAATAAATCTAAAATATCTTCGAAATTTTTAAGGCTGCATACTTAAATGAAAACCATAAAAATAAGCTTTTCCTTGTGCAGTGCTACACTGGCACAAACAAAAATAGACACATCCATTAGTAGTGTGTTTTAATGGACCCACACATGCTCATACGTGTGTGTGTACATATGTATAAGTATATTCCATTCTAGTGGTCATCTCAAATAAAATTTGTTGTGTTATCAACTCAACGAGTAAAAGCCACAGAAGGACTAAAAAGTCACTTGTATGTATGAATGAAATGGTCAAAGTTGGGCAGTCGAGTACATATGCTTTGCGTAAATAAGACTTTTATAATATTTGTGTAGTTGTAATTTAATTTGAGTGCAAGCAATGTAAAAACAAATCATTAACAAAACTAATAAATGCCCCTTGTTTGATGTTATGCTGGCTGGATTTGAACAATAAAAAAATTAATTAATTTTGTGAGCTTTTGGTTGAAAATATAGAGGGTTAAGATTATGTATTAATGTTCAAGGAGAGTAGACTTTGATCAAATTTGTAGAATCACATTTCATTTTTTTTTTTTTGCTTTAGTAAAATAAATCTTAAAAGCTTTTGGTGCAAGGAGAGAGTCACACACTGGTAGGCCATGTGTTGAAATTGTCAATTAAATCATGCAAATCGTCCAGGCAGAGCAGCCAGAAAATGTTTGCAATAATTTGCAATAATGCGCTCTCAGCAAGAAGCTGGATGCCATATGAAATGAGGCAAAGTAACTTTTTGGATCGAACTGACGCCTGCAATTCTTTGCTGAAATGTAACGAAATATACCTATTTTTGAAATAAGCGATAACTTCTCTTCTTCTTCTTGATTGGCGCGAAAACTTCTTAAGCGATTTTGGCCGAGTTTAACAAAGCGCGCCAGTCGTTTCTTTCTCGTGCTAACCGGCGCCAAATGGACACACCAAGTGAAGCCAAGTCCTTCTCCACCTGATCTTTCCAACGCAGAAAAGGCCTTCCCCTTCCTCTACTACCACCAGCTGTTACCGCATCGAATACTTTCAGAGCCGGAGCGTTTGTATCCATTCGGACGACATGACCCAGCCAACGTAGCCGCTGGACTCTTATTCGCTGCGCTTTGTCTATGTCGTCGTAAAGCTCATACAGCTCATCGTTCCATCGTCTGCGATATTCGCCATTGCCAACGTGCAAAGGTCCAAAAATCATACGCAGAATATTTCTCTCGGTCACTCCAAGCGTCGCTTCATCGGATGTTGTCATCGTCCAAGCTTCTGCGCCATACGTTAGGACGGGCATGATGAGAGCCTTGTAGAGTGTTAGTTTTGTTCGTCGAGAGAGGACTTTACTGCTCAGTTGCCTACTTAGTCCAAAGTAGCACTTGTTGGCAAGAGAGATTCTACGTTGGATATCAAGGCTAACATTGTTATCGGTGTTAATGTTGGTTCCTAAGTATACGAAGCCCTTTACAACCTCGAAATCATAACTGTCAACAGTGACGTGGGTGCCGATACGCAAGTGCACCGACTGTTTGTTTGATGACAGGAGGTACTTCGTTTTGTCCTCGTTCACCACCAGACCCATTCGCTTTGCCTCTTTATCCAGTTTGGAGAAGACAGAACTAACAGCGCGGTTGTTATGGGCGATGATGTCAATATCATCGGCATACGCCAACAATTGTACGCTCTTATAAAAAATTGTGCCTGAGCGATTAAGTTCTGCGGCTCGTATGATCCTCTCCAACATCAGGTTAAAGAAGTCACACGACAGCGAGTCAGCGAGGATGGTTCCATATGTAGAAGTCCACGCAAGTGAGGAAAGTTACTGATCGCCATTCACTTGGGAGTGGCCAGGACGATTCTTCTGCATATGGTTCAAGCAGCTCACAACTCCCGGGATTAGCCCAAGTATCCTCTGGGTAGCTTCCGAGCACCCGTTCGGGAGTGAGCTAAAGTGAGAAGGCAAAACATTCCAGGTTAGCTGGTTGTGTGCTGCGTTTGGGTCCCGCCACTTAAAAACCTCCCCCAATGAAAACATACACAAAGCCTCGGAGCAAGCGATAACTAGCCATGAGTTCGTGCTGAAAAGGCAGTCAATCGGTGCAATCAATCGCCAAGAAGGGCTTGCTGTGTGATCCATTTGTGGTAATACGGATAATCCTACTATGTTAATGTCATAGTCCAAAAAACACTCAGAACTTATTACTGCATCCAGTAAATGTTTTAAGAAAATATGAGATGCGTACCTAGTCGCCCTTGTACGCTCTTGACTATGGCATTTTAAACAAATAAAATAAATAGAAATTCTAATCTACTACCAGTACTAATTGCATTATAAACTCTTATTTTTGTATGTGCGTATGGAAGCATACGAATGCGAAAATGCATTTCTTACTGATGTGTATATATATTTTCCTCCCTAACCATATATGTGTGTATGCATGTGACTTCCATTTCAAAGCTGCAGGCATACGTTGTTTTTCGCAATAAATCTGCTTGTCAATGTAGTGAAACTTTGGAAAATTCAATTAAATAGCAGGAAGTATATTTCGTAAGTAGCTTCAATAAAAACAAAAAATATATTTCAGCATATGCTTGTCAGCCACTATAATGCGAGCGAACACACAATACTCACCACGCAAGGAGAAATTCAAAACAGGGCGAGGCGGAGAAAATTAAGTTTTTGGCGAACGACAGCGACGATTAATGAAAGATGTCATAAATCAAGGCAGCAAGAAAAGAGCCGAAACCCCAAAATAAACTAAAGCAACTGTTATAATAACAACAACAATTTGGCGCTCCTACGGGAATGCAACTATACAAACACACAACGTGTTAGCTAACCGCCTACGAACAAATGTACAAGCACGTATTTTCACAAAGTTCGACACCACTTGAAACAACGTCATGCAGATGCACATGCTTGCACATGTGTTCACATAACTAAGTCACTTTATCCTTTTATAATATTCGCCATATTTTTCAAGCAATATTTTTTTTAATAGATCATTCTTTTATATAGATCATTGTATAATAAAACTCTTATAAATGAAAGTCCCAAACTTTGCAAGAATTAGCAAAAAAATCACATATTCGGAAATCCTTTGTATGAAAGAAAATTTTCAACGCGATATTTGAGCGACTTTCAACTTACACTTTATTATAATAAAATAAAACAAGCTATAAAACTGCATACGCATCATTTTTTTAAAGGTTTTGATTAAAAAGTTGAAACTTTTGAGGACAACCTTTTAAAATTTTCATAAGTTTTGTACAAAGTTTGCAACTTTCATTTATAAGTTTTGTATTACACAATGAATGATGCTTTTATGAAAAATTAACAAAAAAAATATTTGATTTACAATATTGCGAATATTGTGAAAAATTAAAGGGACTTAATTATGTGAGCACAAGTGTACATATGTTGCATATACAAGTGTAGTAGTATGCTTGGAAGTATGCACTAGCGCATGCCTACTTTTTTATATTTATACCATATTGATATGTACAGGGTGTTTAGTGGCAGAATTTGGAATAAGAAGCTAAATTAAAGAGTATTCATTAAGATAAAAGTTTATTTCAATAACTTTTACAAAGAAGACTAGTGCGGATGTTACTTTTTTAATTTTTTCCTCTAAGTGTTGACCGTTACTTTGCACACGTTCATTGAATTTGGCCTTCATACTACCTACCAATCGCTAGAGAAGTGATGTCGGGATGCTATTAACCGTGCGAACGATATTTTCTTTTAGTGCTGAGATGGTCGCTGGATTTGTTTCATAGGCTTTACTGTAGAGGTACTTCCGTACAAGAAAATTTCTTAGGGGTAAGATTGGGCCTCGGTAGTCTAGCGTAAGTGCACTAGTCAGCCGTCCCAGAGGTTGTGGGTTCGAATCCCACGTAAACCACGGTTGTCGCACTTTTCCAAAACTTACCTACTTTCCTAGTTTCTAAAAAAAAAAAAGAAATAACATTCCTCAATCCAAAAAACAAAAACAGCAAGAAGAAGCGGTAATAAAATAGCGCAGACACACCAAATTTAGCGAAGTCCTCAACCATGTGATCCTTCTGACAGAAAAATGTGAAACACAGATGGCGCTCTAAACAGTTAGAAGGCGTTGTTCCTAAGCAACGACAGGTGGGCATTCCTACTACTTAGGACTGGTAGCGGCAGGTTAATCACCTACCCTGCGAGCAAAATAGATTAACGAAACCAGCGCAAGACTGAGTCTTTTCGAGGCCCTATGCTCCCGAATGGAGCGAACAAAGAAAAAAAGATTGTGCGACCTGGATGGCGCCAGCATATGTCACTGAAATGGCTTGTTAGTTTATTATCGAAGAAATCACGCTGTATCGCCATGGTCTCTCCGTGTTTGGGGGGCGCCATTTTGCTGAAAGGAAGAATGATCTATCATTATTGGCAGAAAATAATCATTCAGCATGCGCCAATAAGTGACACCGTCCACAGAAATATTTTGCCCTCGACGAATTTGCCCTTCCAAAGAATTATGTGCCAATTATTCCACTGCTTGACAATGGACACCAAACCCATATCGGAGATAGATGGTGCAGGGGGTGAATGAAACAATAAATTCTGAAGAACTGGGTAATAGTTCTGCTGATGAAACCTAAAAGGATGTTAAGCGGCTGATAATGAAAACGAGGTGGATAGTAAAGTGAATGCTTTGAATGTGAAACCACCTGTGAAGAAGTTCAATCAACGAAATCAGAGCTTATATGCGAATGACAGCAAGGAAGATGAATGAGAGCATAATTAAGAATAATACATAGTAATAGAATAAAATTATGGTGTGTGAACTGGCCTTATTAGCGACGCACAGTGCGGCGGATTCCCAAAAAGCTGGTCAAAAGTCGGAAAAAAAGTTTCTAGATAGAGTTTTTTTGTCTTTGGGTTGGCTACAGTAATGCCTTGAGTAGTGAAAACCGTTCATAGCAACGTCCTGTACCCTAAGTATCCTCTGTATTTTCAGTCGCAACGTGGCCTTCGTTTGAGCATCGTATTACTGTCGATGAATAGTGAAAGTTGTACACATTTGAAAGATTTTGTAATGGAGTAAATTGAACAAAACCAAATGGAATCATCTTCGGAAGGTTAGTAAAATACGAGAAATCTTTAGTACATATCAATACCTCGACACAAAATTTTTAGCTGCAGCAATACGTAGATACATTTTTTGCAATTTTTTTTATAAAATTTGAAGTTTTCAAACTGTATAGTAATACAACGCCGTCATATGCTGCTTTGAAACCTATTAAAGGTTACTCAAAAAAGTAATGGTTACTGAATAAAACAAGATTCAGCTGCTACCACTTGCTACCTTGCGACCCCGAAAACATATAAATTTACATGCATCTTGATTATGTTCCAGAATATACGCTATTTCACGTGAGGGGGTGGCCAATAGGGGTGGAATGGGGTCGGATTTTCAAAATTTTAAGATCAAATTCGTAATCAGCGACCCCGACAACCCCCGAGTAAGAAATTTTGAATCAATTACTTAATTTTTTGAGTTTTGGCCAGCTTTTCGGGAATCGGCCGCACAGTGCGACGTTTAAAAAGTATGATCCTATAACTTTTTTAAATTAAAAATGTGTCTAATGTAATATTTTAATGACTTTAATCATGGAGGAATTTGGCTGCAAACGAGTATTTTAAAACCAATATACGTTGATAGATATTTCAAACACATTTTAATTAAAATACCAAAATTGTGAGGGGGACTCGGCAGCCAAATTCTGCTTGATTATTTCACATGTGTTCATATAGCAACGAAGTGATATTGTATTGATTTTTTCATATATAAAAAATTTTTTTTGAAAACACATCCCCTGTTACGTCAGCCCATCAGCTG
>JAYXIM010048986.1:0-25438 GCA_037575425.1 Anastrepha fraterculus
CAAATGTTTAACGGTAAAGTAAATTTTATCTTTGACTATAGACACAAATAATTTAGGGACTGTAGTTAATTGCAAATCGGCCTATAATTTTCAATAATATTTTTATTGTCGCTATTAAGGATAGGAGTAATAAAAGTCAATTTCCAGGCATTAAGAAAGACCCCAGCAGAAAGTGACATTAGAGTGAAAGTGACTTAAAGGCACATTTAAAGCCTTTTAATTAGAATAACGGATTATTGGATGGAGGAAGATTTGTAAAATTCCACAAACTTTTCATACCCACGAGTTTTAAATAGAATTTCTGGAAAGATTTTTCGCATGCAGTTTTATAGCTCAATAAAATTCAGCACAATAAAGTGAAAGTACGAAGTTACTGCGCCAGATTTTTAATATATTTTCCCTTGATAATGGTTTGCATTTTTCCCATAGAAAAGTCGTGCATTTGTTATATGGAGAACAACGTTACACCATCAGGAAAAATTGCATATAAAACATTAATGGGATATTTTAGCAACTTGAAACTTGCACTTTATTGTACAAAAATTTAATAAACTATAAAACTGCACATTAAAAAGTTTCCTAAATATTCGATGAAAAGATTTTCTAATATTTGGATGAGACTGAAAAGTTGGATTTAGATGGTTTTTGTTATGGTACGAGTATACAAGAAAAGTTACTGTATCAATTATTTCTCTAGAAAACTCCAAAAAACATATTTTTCGCACTAGTTTTGAGTCTATTATTCTTTCAAACCTCATAAAGACATACATTTTGATAATTCAATATCAGTTTTTGAATGAAAAATAAAATGTTTTGGATTTTAGCCTGAACAACGCATGATCAGCTTCAAAAAAACTTCTTGCAATCTCAATACGCAGCGGCTTAGGCTTATACTGTACATAAGGAAGTTAAAATTTGGGCACGCCAATAAATTTCTAGAAAGAAGATATAAATACCTGCGTGGTTCATAAATATTTCCATAAATTTGTTTCCAGTTTTCTTTATACAGTTTTCTTTACATCACCTTTGTAGACAAAGATCGGTAGAGATAAACTCTTGATGTCTCATAAACTACTGAATCTATTTTTCATGCAAATTATCAACTTCCAACTGGGCACTCGCATGCATTTATGTAATTGTGCTGTTGATTTGTTCATGTCTTGCCACAACGTACAAGTATCGCGTGCACGGAAGTAACTTTGTCTCCTGTCTAGACAAAGTAATTTCTATATTGTATATCGCATGCATACACATGAAATAGACCACAATTAATAACTAAAGACAACAACTGCAATTGGCAAGGGAGTTGCACATAAGCAAATTTGAGATAAGTTGAAATTACACATAACATAGGAAATTTATGAACGGTTAATATAAAATTATAGTAGTTTTCCAGCGGAGAGTCTCTCTTGCCTACAAGTGCTACTTTGAACTAAGACGGCAATTGAGTAGTAAGGTCCTCGACGAATAAAACTAACACTTTATAAGGCTTTCGTCATGAGCGTCGTGTCGTATGGCACAGAAGCTTGGACGATGAGGCATCGCTTGCAGTTCTGCGGAGTATTTGTTGACCATTGCACAGGGAGTATCGTAGGCCATGGAACAAAGAGCTGTGATGAGCTTTACGACGACATAGACATGGTACAGCGTATAAAGATCTTGCGGCTTCGTAGCAAAGAAAAAGGACTTGACTTCACTTGGTGTTGCCAACTCGCGCCGGTTAACACGAGAAAGACTAGTAGTTCTACTAGCAGCGTTTTATCAAACTCGGCCAAAATCGTTAAGCGGTTATCGTGCCAAGCAAGAAGAAGAAGAAGAAAAGGAAGAAGAAGAAATGATGTGAACCTTTTGAAATGAATCATAGCTTGTTCTCTTCAGTATTAAATTCTCTTCCATTTGAACTAACAACGTAGATAAAAAAAAATTTTTCAAGATTTGTATACCAAGTTGAAGTGAATTTGGTTTTTTATAAATAGAAAGGCATTTTTTTCTTTAAAACCTCCAAAAAGTTGAAATTTTGGAATTTCTCTCAGTTTTCTTAGTTCATCTAGAATAAGAAATCATGATAATTAGAAGTCCATTTGAATTTTTTGCTTTAGATAATAATTACGAGCTGTATCTTGTACGCCAGTTGGAAACTCCAGCGTAGCAGCGCTCTACTAATTTCTAGGTTAAACATTTTTTTCAACTTATTTTAACCAGTACAACAATTTTTTATACTTTTTATATATTCATTAAAAGATAGAAAAAACTTTGCAGTGCTAAATTAATTTTTTCCTTAAAAAAAAAAATCGCAAAGAGATGCAATTTTTAGACCTCATAAACCAGGCTCCTCCCTTTAGGGCTTACCTGGAAGCGTTACTGGAAACGTTCAACGAATATGCTTCTACTGCATCGAGCTCGTCATGCGCTCGTTTAAAGAAATGCTTCGATTCCCAAAAAACTTAAATGCAGTTTCTAACCTTGCATCAAGACTGACTGGTAACTTAGGAAGTTGGCTGTTCCAGTGTATATAGAGTTTTACAATAAGTACGCGTCGAATCGGAATAAAACTAGCTATGCATGACGTGATCAGGAAATTCTTCTTTTTATTTGAAACTCTGGATCTTGAAACAAGGATCTGAATGTCCAAAATTTCAATGACTCTGCTGCACAGATCTGAAACCGTGATGAGTTTGTTTAAAACTAGATGTGAAAACAACGTATGGCGTCGTCCTCTACAGTGACTCAACTTTTCGATTTAAAAGTCGAATTTAAAAATCTTTAAGGAGAAAAAAAAAAATTTTAATTTTCGTATTTCGTATTTACATGCATATTTATTTAAAGGTACTTAAAATATAAATTAACCATATAATTAGTTTGCTCTAACCACTATTTTTTTCTTATAACCATTTAATACATTTATTATGATTTATCGCGTATTTCTTTGTTAGATACATAAACCTTTTGCGAAAGTTTTTCTATTTGCATCTCTGGAATTTAAAGCTTTGCGAATAGCTAGTGTCCTCTTTTTCCTCAAATCCAAAGCTTATATTTTTTATTTTTGAAAACTTTCCGTATATTTTTCTCATGTTTCCGGTGGATTCAAATGTAGGCCACGGATTTTCAAAAGCTTAGAAGGAGCTTCTCCAGTTACTTTTGCCACACGCAAATTGGAAAGCTCATTTAAGTTCCTCAAGCTACTTTGACACCTTCTTCTTGTCCTTTGTACTCTTGCCGCTCTACTCAGAAATAAAAATATCTATATAAAATCAAACAAAAATACTTATATATTTGCCTCTAATATTTTTTTGTGTCCTCGTTTAGCTTTCATTTTCACAGAAATATATTTCCAAGTTTTTCTTGTCCGTTACCATAATGTGATGGAATCAGAGCAATCTTTTGTATTTTGACCTCCACCCACAACTATACTAGCAGATTGAGGTCAGGTGATTGGAGTCGCCCACTAAGAACTTTATTGCGGCTATCTCGGAGCCAAGCTTTTGTAACTTTATCGGTACGATTTGGATCATTGTTTTGCTAGATGACAATACACGGCACTTTCTCTATTGATTGATGCTTATTTTGAGTTCGTCTTCGAAGATAGTGTCATATAAAAAGATATCGAACGTTCATTATATGGAGAAAATGGGTAGCATCGCAAAGGAAAAAAATTATGAAAAATCAATGCGATTTTTCAGGCTCTTTTAACTGCACTTTGTTATGCAAAATTTAATATGTTTTTGTTTGAGTTTGTTTTTATTTTGTTTTGTTTGATTTTGCTCGAATCAGATCCATTTCGTGAGACCCAAATATAACAGCAAACTTTTCATCTCTTTATATGAGATTTCATTGATTTGCTGTAGGAAAGGCTTGTCGAAAGAGCAAACCCTTGCTCTAGCTAGACCCGCACATTCGCAGGGCGAGGGCGTCCTAACAGGTACTTGGTTCCCTGGATTTTGTACGACGGCTATGTTTTTCTTCCACTTTTTTTTCGCTTAAAGCATAGAAGTGTGAAGCAATGGATATTTTTAATGTATTGAATGGGGTAGCAACTGCCACGACGTCTGCTATGCCTAGTGCTGAATCTTTTCTTGCTATTTGCTATCTCATTTGCTATTTCATTACTCTCCATGTTTCTATGACCGACAACCCATATCAGAGTAGTTTGAAGCCACTGACTAATCATCTCTAATTCCTCTCTACAATGTAAAACTTGTTTGAATGAAATGGAATTGGAATCTAGCTGCCTAACTGTATGAAACTCTGCTACTTATGCACCAATTTCTTTATAGTGTTTTAGTGATTTGCATGCTTCTATGATTGCTAATATTACTGCCTGGAACACGCTGGCATAGTCAGGAAGTGGAATTGATTTAGATAAGTTGAACGGCTTCGAATAGAGGCCAGCTCGTACACCACAGTTAATATTTAAACCGTCAGTGTCGATTTCAATATCCTTTTCCACCATTCAGCTCTCGGTGGAAAAGGTACCGTAAAATCATTCTTGAAGTTAAGGTCGTGAATTGTGAAGTCTGATTTGTTTTGGACCAGTGAGAATCCTTGTACGAGGATTTTGCTGTGGCAGGAGGATATTGTTGTTCAGCTTCCTATGTCTTTGAGATCTTAAGCGCTGCATTTAGTGATTGTTTTAAGTGGAAGTCTTATGGTAATAGATCTGTTAGCACATTAGGCGCTTCAGTAGGACTGGTGCTGAGCGCTCTTGTGGTTAGCATAAACGCTGATTCAACTTTGTTTGGTTTTATTTGTTTTCCGCATATGTTAGTATCACTCTTACAAAGGCTGTGTAGGACCAATTGGACGGCTTTTGTTGAAGACCCCATTTTTTACCAAACATTATCTTACACGTGTAAAGCGCTATATTAGCTATCTTCACCCTGTAGTAGAGATGTTGATTGTAAATGGTAAAAAAACTCGATTTTGAAAATTGTTTAAATATTTACTGCTATTACTATTAAAAACTCGTGCTTTATGTAAACAAATTTTCAACATCATTTTTCTCTACAACCCCGCTTCTACTTTGATTCTTAATTTCATTTGTTATCTTTTGGTTTGTTTACCGCTAAATTTAATTAAAAATTCATTACATTCAGCTCAACAGTGCCGCTGCTTCAACCATCAATTGCCAGCACAGCTACATGGTGCTGGTGTGGGCTGGCACTCTATCAAATACACCAGCACTCATAAATTAAATCATGAAATCTATTTACACACACACTTAAACATGTAAATATGGTAGCAACGAGACGGCACCTACTGACTGCTACTGCTTTCTAATGGCGCTCAGCTTACTTACCACCTACTGTCACCTGTTTAGCAAACTCCACTCTACATACTCGCTTTTTCACGCCTGCACACATAGCCACAGCAAGTGCGCGCAAGATAAATGAACTCGAGCAGCCGAGCTTGGTGGCATTAGTTGAGTTGAAGGCGCGCAACCGAACTACTTGCAGGAATATATGCCTACCTTCATAGAAATAAACTTATAAACATCTACATGTACAAGCACAACAAATTAAAATCATCCTTTAGGCATACCGACCACGCACAACAGCAGCACTTGTGCAAGTAAAGCAGCAAAGCAAGGCTAGGGAAAGGAAAGGAAAGCAAAGCAAGCAACTAACAAGCGATTTGATTATGCAAGTACAAGGACCACAGCATACGAGTAGTACCTGAGGGAAAGTAGTTAGTATTGTGCGGCGGCGACAACAACTCATGAAATGTCTGCTGTGCTTCTATTTTCTGTGTGTATGCTTGTATGTGTGTCGTTAGTTTTGCTACTTTTTGTTATTGCATTTTTACAAGTTACAAGTCGCTTTAGGGAAAGTTTTAAATTTTTTCGCTCACTTTGTAACGTCATCATCTTTCATCCACGCTGCTTCACTTTGGAGTTGTTACTTGAAATGCAGCAGTAAAGTGACTATATGCAGAGTGCGTCGTTGTCTTCGTTTGTTGCGTATACGCCATGGCTTGTATAGGGGACAGAGAGTTAGTGAAATTTTTAGTTGCTGATATGCCCATATCTAAAAAAATGTAATTAGCGCAACTTAAACCAGACAAATGCAAATAAGTATATCTGCAAACAGACACTAATACATATGTGAAAAAATACATATTTACATATGCGCAATGCTGCTCATCCTGCACATTTATAGGCACACATTTTCATCGTGAAGCCAAGTGAAAAGTCAAACTTGCTACTGCTGAAGTAGTGAAAAGTAGCTGAAGTTGCAAGGGCCAATTAGATATGACGGGTTTTCGTAGCAAGGAAGGTTGGAATGAGTGGTGAAATATGGCTTAACATTGAGTTTGTGTAAAATTATAAAATTTTTACGGAGCTTCTACTAAGTTAAAGACGACTAATATCGGTGTTTATTTATATGTATAAATACTACTTAAAGCAGTAAAAACTTTGCATTGGCTATATTAACAAAATACATATTTAATTTAATGTGATGAATTTTAGTTAAGAAGAAAATGTGCGCATAGCTTTAGTTTGGTCAGAATTTTAGCGGCTAAAAGCCTTGATTTGCGCTTTCCTTCATTCTTGTAGTAATTATGATGTATATCTGATGACTTCTTGGGGATGATGTGAAAGTCTGAAATATTTAATTATTGCCAGCTATATACAACTTTGGCACTTTGCGTTTTTGAATAACTTTTTTTACCAAATAAAAAAATTATTTTGATTGATGAAAATCAAAATTTTCGCCAAAAATTTCAAAAATTTTAAATCTTCCGATAGCATGATTAATTTTGCGCCTCCCTGTATTTGCTCTTACCACTATTAATACGAACTTTTACAATTTCTTCTACCACTATTTTTTGTTTCTATATAAACAATTTCTATATAACCCTAAGTCATAAACTTTTTTACAAAATTTTTCAAAATTGCATCGAACTCTCAACACTTCAACCAGAATTTTCAATACTGTTGCAAATAGGTACAATGTATTTATAATTACTAAATAAAAATCTTCATAGAAAATGATGACGGCTAGGCCATATTCTACACCGGCCAAATAACGAGATTGCCAGAACTGTGTTAGACTGGAATCCACAAGGCAACGTCGACGGACATCCACGAAATACACGGATCCGCTGTACCAAAAGTGAGTTAGAAGCAGCACATAAGCAAATGTATGCTGGAATCAGGCTACAATTTTAGCCAAAAATAAAGTAAATAGAGAATTTAAGAAGTAATCTGAGTGGGATAGTTTAAAAAAAAAATATAAAACAATTCCAAACATTTTTATTAAAAATATATAACTTTTGTCTCAACATTTTTCTTTTTAATTATATTTGATATCTGAAAATATTAATGCAAAAATTATAACAATTTTAAACAGAACGCAAGACGCTTTAAATGCTCTAAAAGCTCAAAATTTTCAGCAATGAATACATCTCAGAATTATAATTTTTTTTTAATTTTCCAGTTATTAATTATACTCAAACCTACAAATAAACCAATAATCAAAAAAAATCTATGACAATATCTAAAATACTTGGATCACATAATATGGAGTCGCTCAGAACATGAAATAGTCGTATAAGGTCAGTGTAGGAAAATACGATGCTTGAAATGAATGAGTACGAAAATTATTATTTTTCTTTTTTGGCCGTATCGTACAAAATGAAATTTGGGAGCAGGTGGTTTGTTGCGGTAAAAAACATCCTCAATTATTTTTCCAAATTTCTGGCTTCTTCTTGAAGCATTTACTTTTTGGTTTAACAGTCCACCAGTCACAAAGAAAATTGTTTATGGAATGGTTTCGCCTTATTTTGTTTGGTTTTTGTGTTGTTTGAGAAGCGCGACTCCGAAGATTTTTGCTTCGTTTGGTCGTATGTAGTATTCATACTTCACTCCTTGGTCAAAAATTCTTAAAATACATGCATAATGGTATCCAGCAATGAGAGCAAGACACCTCTACTGAGCGCTATCGACGTGATACTCATACACTAATTTCTGTATACCTATGATTTTCTTAACTTGTTCGATGCTTCGTCAGTAACAGAGGCCATAGATGATCGATGTGAGACAAACCGTCGATCACAGTACCATCGAGTTTAAACTTTTGAGTCACATCTTATGCTTGTATTCTTGATACTGTCGATACCTTGTCGAGACTTCCGTGAATGTTTCAAATATGTCCGCATATGATATTTTGTTAGGAACGACAAATTTAATTTTCAATGCGCTCAACTAAATTTTATATAGTGAAATTCGCAGTTTACACTGAATACACACAAACTACGCCAAATTAAAAGTGGCATATAAGTTAAGAGATTACATACAATTCTACAATTTTGAGGGAAAAAACCGTATACTCAAACACAATCCACGGAAATTGTTATAAAAGCACTACATATTGACAAGTTTTGACTACTTACTTAATTAGTTTTTAGCTGCAGTAACTAGTTTGTAAGATTCTATAACAAATACGATAATAACCGAAGTCACAAACTTGGTACAAGGCTTATGCAAGTCCGAGAAATTTTTATCAAAATTTGGATACACAATTTTATAGCTTATTCAATTTTTGTGTAAGTTTGAAGTCGTTAAAAATTTTCTTTGATTTTTAATCATTTTTTCCTCTGACGATTTTCCGCGTTTTCTCCGGATGGCAAAAATATGCATTCGTTGTATTCTCAAATATATACATCAGACCTTAATGTTTGCTCAAATATTGCTTTTTTATCGATTATTTTTTTGATGCAAAAGTGATAAATAGTCTGCTAATTGAAAATATCATATTTAACATCGCATATATTTTTTTAAGGAAAGAAAATGCACGCACTGCAATATATCGTAACTTAAACAAGTCACACACAACTACCAAATTAAAGCCAGAGTCAAAGTGCATATCATTTACGTCAAACCAAAGGTACAATCATTACGATTAAAATTACTTAAGAATGCAAACGGCGCCAATTAAAGAGAGGAAGTACTTTAATCCCTCAACCGAGCAGTTAATGACGGCAAATGATGTGTTAATGGCAGACGGAAACGATGCAGAGGATAGAAATTGAGGCGACGACACTGACGTTGGCACCTCAGCTCCTCCTTGGCTGAAGGAGAAATAAATAAAATGATGACAGCTAAAGACCCGAAGGAAATGCATGCGCAAAGGAAATAAACGTGGGGTTAAGGAAAGGAGATAAAGTTAAGAAAATGACATTACAGAAGTAAGCAGGAATTCTCATTTATGCAGTTCCATAAAAATGTATGAATCTAGTATGCCGAGCTGTGGCATGAGGTATGTGCGCACATATAAAAATGTCCCTTTGAGCATGCCAACGCAGCTGTCATAAATGGAGGCCACCACAAATGCGGCTCATCAGCGGCGAATGTGAAAGCGCACAGCATAGCGCAGCATCCAGCAGGAAGTGGGGTGGCAAAAGAGGCCGGCCGATGCAGGATGTATTTTTTAACACAAGTGTGTAAGAGCAGATTAAACGCATACGTATATAGTATCCCAGCAACAAATTTAGTAAAATTAAAGCAGTGATATAGTAATATGCGTGTGCTGGTTCTTAGCACACATAAGTACAGTTGCGGATACGAAAATAGCAGTAAAAAATAGATTTTCTTCAAAAGTTTTTAATCTCTCAATTATTTGAAAATTGGAAAAGTAAGGAATTACAATCTCAATGAAATTAAAAAGCATTAGCGGCTAGGCCATCAGCTTTTATTATTATTTTGAAATATTACTATATTTTTTCAAATTGAAGTCATATTTAAATCAATTATAAAGAGCGGTAAAATTTAAAGCGCCGAGGTTGAATGTGAACTACATCTAAACGTCAAGCTTTTTCTGCATTTCATTTGACATTTTTTAATTTCAGACTAACTCAATTTGAACCATGGAAAGATACACAATCGAGCAATGCGTTAAAGTTATTCAGGCTTATTATGAAAATGGGCGTTCAAGTCAAAAGTGCATATCGCGCATTTCATCTTCAGTGATGAGGCACATTTTCACCTTAGTGGATTCGTCAATAAGCAGAATTGCCGCATTTGGGCGAATGATAATCCAAGAGTGATTGCCGAAAAACCGATGGACCCACAAAGAGTGACTGTTTGGTGCGGTTTATAGGCCGGCGGCATCATTGGACCGTATTTTTTCCAAAATGAGGCTGGTCAGGCAGTTACTGTGAATAGTGTGAGCTATCGTGAGATGATAACGAACTTTTTATGGCCCGAATTGGAAGATATGGATGTGAACAATATGTGGTTTTAACAGGACGGTGCCACTTGTCACACAGCTAACGAAACAATGGCTCTTTCACGCAAAAAATTTGATGGCCGAATCATCTCACGTCGCGGCGATGGTCGCCAAGATCAAGACGTTGGACGTCTTTCTTTGGGGTTATTTGAAAGAAAAGGTGTACGTCGATAAGCCAGCAACAATTCAAGAGCTAAAGGACGAGACGATTCGGCACATTAACGGCATAAAACCTCAATTATGCCTCAGCGTCATCGAAAATTTGGGCCATCGGATGGAGGTATGCCACCGAAGCCGCGGCGGCCATTTGGCCAATATTTTCTTTTATACGTAACTGAGCCATACCAATATTATCATAATAAAGAGAAATGACAATAATTTCCTAAAAATTGTATTCTATTGAAAATGAACAACGGCCCATGAAACTTAACCACCCTTTATAACGAAAAGCAAAACTTTTAAATAGCAGTGGTCATATAAGTAACGCATTCTAAACAAATTTATAAGCAACTGAAGAAAAACTGCGTTGACAAAGTTTGGAGATACAAAGTTGTAATTAATACTTAGCTGAGTCTCCTACATTTTTTTATTACCACAGCACAACGGCAGGGTATTGAGTCCACCAATTGCTGGCATCGCTGCTTCGGAATCTTCAGTAACACATCTTTAACAATTTCCCAAAGATTGTTACATGGTTTGGCATCGTGTACATATCATTTTAAGCCCCCTACAGATTTTCAATGGGACTGAAGTCTGGTGACTGAGCTGGCCAGTCCATAATCCCGATTTGATTCGTGCGAAACCAATCCGTGGCCTTCCGACGCTTGTGTTTAGGGTCATTATCATGCTGGTAAACCCATTTTATTTACAGTTCTTCTCTACATCATACATACAATTCGGCATTATTTCCAAATAAATATTGGTGTTCATTATGCCATCAATTTTGTGTATGGGGCTTGCGCCACACTATGAGAAACGTTCCCATACCATTATTTTGGTTTAATGGTTTTAGAGTGTATTGTGGTTAATTTTATATGCAAGTAACATATTGTCGTGAACCCGTGCCACCTTGGATAACTATTTTAGACTCGTGAGCACACAAAATATTACGCCAAATGTCAACTGTCCAGCTGGCATGTTTTCTTGCAAACCCCAAATGTTTCGCGCCATGTTTTGGTATCGAGAGTGGCTTTTCTCGTGTGATGCGATCTGCTTAATCAGCTTCCTGTAATTTTCTACGTAAAGAATTATTTAAATTGACCTCTTTTTCAATTTGTTTCGCTGACTTCATGGAACTCACTTAGGAGCATCTTACAATTATGAGATCCACGGCGGAGCAAAGTTTTTCGTTTTCCCCCGCTTTTTTCCGGCTTTTTTACAAATTTGATTGCATTTAAAATAATTTTTGCTGAATATAAGATAATACTTTGTATTTCTGTGTAAGATCTTCCATCTACTCTTAATTTCAGAATATGCTTCGTTGTTCTATGGAGCAGTGTTTCGCTCGACTCACTTTAGTCAAAATATAAGAGATATTATATACATAACTTCTCGTATATACACGACACTCACCAAAATTAAAAAAAAGGAAATCTATAAAAAATAATAAAAACCGTACTTTCCCAAAATTTTATTTCGTGCAAAATTTTATAGATATTCTTTGTATAACTTTAAAAAACTGAAGGCAATGCTGTTTCAATGTTGTACTTAAAAATGTAACTATGCCAATAAAGAACCGCTATTTACGCAGTTACCAAATTTACTCTCAGATAAACTCTACACAGCTAAAGCCCCTTAACCCTTTGTAGATATTTACTGAACTTTTATTTTGTATGATTTATAGGAAAAAAATAAATTACTTCAAAATAATTGGTTAAGGGTACTCCTATTTTTATATTCATAGCTGTATATACCAAAGGAGGGCAAGAAAAGAAAGATTTATTAGATAATCCCTCCCCTAGATGCATGCAGTCAGCCTTTCCAACGAGTTTGACCAAAGATCTATTATAAAGTTGTCCAGGGCAGATCTAGGGTTCTGCTATTGTTGTATTCATAGTTGTATGTAGGTATTTGTTTTTTTTAATATTTTGCAGATTATTAAACGCATGAAGTTTTTGTGAGAGAAGACTCATAGTGAAATTTTCCACGGTAAATATTTGTAGAATCTTTTAATGCCACCTAAATCTTTGTTAAGAGTGAATTTCAGATAATTGCCAAATAAAGGGTTCAATAGACCAACTTTATGAGGCAATAATGGGTTAAGTTTGCTTACAGAAAAATGGCTCATGAATTTTTTTTTTCATATATCTGAATATTACATTTAACTCAGATTGATTATTTCCACTTTCTAATTTTTTGAATTGATTGTATTTAAGCGATGAGTTTTTGTGAAATTTCATGACTCATAATTTGACCACCAAAAACATGTTGACTTCCTCTCTTGACTACACTCACCCGATGCTATCGTTCTGAAAAGAAATGTCTCTGTTGCTTGCTGTATATATACACAACGTTTTTTTCAGATTAATGATATCCTTATTTATACAAAGGCTTTTAGTAAACTTCTTTAAAAACTGAGCACATTTCATATGTCATTGGATTTATGCTTTGTTTGGCATAATGCCTGTAAATGTCTAAGTCAAACTTTTTCTAAAGCCTACATATAATATTAAGGAGTTACATACGTCCAGCAGCACCAAAAATGCACTAAAAGAAAAACTGCTTTTAGAAGGAATAACAAGAGAAATAAATATAAAAAAATGTATACATTGTTTTTTTTTATAAAAAGAATTATTTTCATTTTTCTTTACGAAAATTAGAATATCAAAAATCACGTGACCCAAAGTTCAATGAAAAAAAAAGTTGCTCCACGGTCTGCATGATTTCTCTTTAAAATGTTGATGGATCTGTAAAAGGTAAAAAAGTTCTTGTATAGCCGTATTTTTGAATTTCGCAAAGTTTTGCAATTTAAGGCATTTAAAAAAAGTATGCGTTATACGTCATAAATGTCAGACTTTAAACATGTTTATAATTTTTCTTAATAAAAATATCAAAAATCCGGCTCGACAGACTATAGAGAAAACACTTTCGAATATTCAAAAAAAAAAAACGTGCCGGAAAAAGTAGTTTCGAGAAAAACGTATTTAAGCTTCCAAGTGCATTTTCGCTGCCTCACACGAAAGACAGCTACCTGTGCGTACGAGTATCAAACTCTTGTGGGGCAGTTACATTTTCTACCATAACTTTGCATCTATGAAGAATTTTTACAATCGACTTCCACAGAAATACGCGTAAGCTTAAAAAGAATAATAATCTGTAAAAAAAATTTATTGTTTGAAAATTCTGGACGTGTGTAACCCCTTAAGTCTTTCCAGATACAAGCGGAGTGGCGTTCAAAGTAACTTTACCATATTTCTCACTTAGTTTTTCTTTTTTAAGTAGAGCAAACAAAAACTGAAGTAAAATTCATCATCGTAGCTACTTTACTACTTTTGATCACAGCTTTTATGGGAGCATAATACTGTGGCTGCTTGGAACTACTCCATTCCGAATTCCCACCATTTTATACTGCAGGGATATGTCGCGAAGTATGTAAAAGCATTTTTGTGCAACATTCAGCACATACCCCTGCGTAGAAGATGCAAATACAGGAGAACAGCTACGTAATGCGACAGCTTTATGAATTTAACAACAACGAGTTGACTTTGTCGCTTCCGAGACGGTTGTTGTTGGCCGTTAAGATGTAGCCATAAGCCACAGCATTGCCAGCTGCCTCATTTGGCACAAATGCAAACGGCATGCCGGTAGATATGCAATTCGCAGGATACAAGTGTTTATGCCTATACAAGCATAAATATGTGAATACGCACACACATGCAAGCATATATGTATGTACATACATGTGTGTGGGTATATCAGCATACTCATATGTTATACCAAAGTTCCGACGCATGCAATAAGCATGAAATTCCTACTTAAGGCTTAACGAGACAGCTTAGCATATACCGCACATGGTCCTGCATCCTTTGCATAAATAGCAAAAGGAGTGAGCTCTGCAATGTTTTTCTGCTTTTTTCTCGGCTGTTTTTTTTTCTATGAAGCATGACTCCAGCTCGAGGAATAGTCTGGTAATAGGGAAACCGCATGCAATTAAACTGATGGCAGATTTGCTGTGTTCAGTTGTTGTTTTTTTCTTCTTTTCTCTTTATTTTTTTGCTTATACATACATATATGTATGTGTGTGCATGCATATCAAAACGTGAAGATTATTGAAGTTTTTACAAAAACAAAAACAAAAATATGAGCGCACTCACGTGCGCCAATGCAATAAGGTGGGTGTAGATGGGAGACAACAACAATAACAACACCAAAAATGCATGTGTATATATAGATAAAACAGGGAAACAGCAGCCATTGGCTATACGAGTTGCATAGCAATGTAATTTGTGCAACAAAGAATAAATTCTATAACAAAAAGCGAGCAAAGAAAAAGTAGCAACAAAAATAAACATTTATTTGCAAGTTAACAGGAGGCAGCAGATGATTTGTTTGTTTGGTTTCAAATTTTTTTTTTTTTTTTTGCACTGTTTGTTTTTCTTTTTACCCCGCTTGCTTTGTTATGTTCTTCTGCACTCTGCGCTGTTGCAAGTATGAAGTGCTTTGGTGTTGGGCAAAAGGCAAATTCCGCCTCAGAGTGGCGTAAATGTCAGAGCATGTCGACGCAAATGGTGCAAAGTGACTCATATTTAGATGGTTGTGGCAAGAGTGTCGTAATTCACAAAACCAGTGGCGTGTTAAAAACAGGGAGGCGTGTGACAAAATAATTTTTAAAGCGGTTGAAGAAATCTTTATAATTTTTGTTTAGAGTTGTGCATAATATTTTTTATGATGATATTTTCCAGCGATTGCAGCAAAGTTTGCAGCGAGTTACTCTGCTTTTTTTAAAACAGATTTGCACGTGTCCTATAATAGTAATAAACTTGTACTAATTTAATTTTTGCTACGCCACTTCTTGGCCTCAAACATTTGCACTTTGGCTGAATTAGTGTAGAAAATACGCTTGTACTCGTATGGGAACTCAGTTGGATGTAAGGTATGTATGTATCTGTGGCGTCATACAACAGAACAATTTATGTTTGTACTCGCTAGGGATAGCAATACTAGTAGGATATTTTTACATCGGTATTTCGGAGTATTTTTCAAGTAATCTCGATTTGTTGGTACTCGTATTTAGTATTTAAATATATAATGAAGTGAAAAAAAAAACAAATTTGTGATAAGCTAATTTGTATTTGTTAATAGAAGTAAGTTTTAATAATTTTTTTAAATTTAATTTAAAACCAATGTGGTTCAAGAGCGCACATAGGTATAATAAATATTGGGCTGGAGAATAAGTTCATAGCGTTTTTATATTTATTTGGAAAATGGTAGAACAGGGACAGGAATCAATGGGCCCAAATTCAAAAAATCGATTCCGATGGGATCCTACCCATCAATATTCCAGGCAGAAATGCCATGAAATATGTGTGAGAGAATGCCTTAGAAGGAAAATGAGAGACACTCACATCTACATACTTTCAGATAGCCAAGCGGCTTTAAAAGCCCTTCTATCAACAACCATCACCTCTAAATTGGTAAACGATTGCCTAAACCTCCTAAACATGTTAGGAAACCTCAACACAGTAACACTATGTTGGATTCCGGGACATGAAAGACATGAGGGAAATGAAATGGCTGACGACCTTGCAAAACAAGGAGCAAATATGCAACTTACTGGTCCTGAGCCTTTCTGTGGACTGACAAAAGGCCACATTAATGAATTCCTTAGGAAATGGGAGGAAAGAAAACTTGCCGCACACTGGCTAAACTGTGCCGGTCAGCGTCAAGCCAAACTATTCCTAAGTCCCAACAAAGGAATATCTGACAAACTTCTCTCACTAAACAGAGTAGATCTGCGTCTTTTAACCGGATACCTTACAGGTCACTGCAGCCTGAGGTACCATCTAAACAATATTGGTCTATCCGATGTCTGCCGCTTTTGCGAAATGGACATAGAAAGCTCAGAACATGTGCTTTGTGAATGTCCTGCGTTGGGCAGACAAAGACTTCACCACCTTGGTGGTATCGTAGTATCTCCATGCAATCTTTGGAACAACAAACCCAAAACTGTGCTAAAATTTCTAAAAAGCCTAAAACTCTAGGGTTACAAAATAGGCCTTTCACAATAGATCAGCTCTGGTCGCAGTGCGTAATGGCCTTCTAATAATAATAATAATAATAATATATTTTTTTTTTTATTTTACAACGATTTGTTTGCTGTTTGGCAAATGGTAAGTATTCATTCGATAGAATTCATTCTGCTCTACAAAACTATGTTAATTGTATTTTTGAGCTATTAGTTTTGAGGCCTAGAAATGGAACATTATGGAACAAACAGCAGCAGAAGCGGCCCGGAACATTTACGACGTGTATAGAGAACATGCCATAAGCGAGTCTACAACACGGAAATTGTTTGCAAAGTTCAAAAGTATCGACTTTGACGTCGATGACACGTCCCGCAGAGGAAGTCCTTATGAATTTGATGAAGATCGTCTCAAATCACTTTTGAAGAAGAACGGTAGCCAAACCAGTCGCAAATTAGCGGAAAGAATTAGCTGCGTTTCGTTTTACGATCTCAATCACTTTCATTAAATGGGATTAACCGGAAAAATTGTGTCTCACGAGCTCACCAAACAAGCAAAGGAAGTCGCCTTCAAATTGCTTTTCAGCACCTTGCCCGCCATCTGTTACTCGATGGCGTCATAAACAGCGCTTTTTGTACTGAATCGTCACGGCAAATGAGAAATGGTGCCTGTACATCAATATGAAGCAAATAAAGGGGAGTATCGCCAAAGCCGAGAGTCAAGTCGGATGTTCATCCAAAGAAGAAGATCATGATATGTGTTTGGTGGAGCTAGGAGGGCAAGGTGCACTGGAAAATGCTCAAAAAGAATACTACAGTCAAAAAAGAGACTCGCCGCCCAGCTTCACCGCGTGAATGAGACTATTCGGCTGAAACTGCCTGATCAACATGGTAAAAAAACCATACTCCTTCACGACAGCGCCAGGCCCCATGTTGCTCAAGTCGTCAAAGCCGCACTTCAAGAGCTTGAATGGCAGGTGCTTCAGCATCCGCCATATTCTCCATACCTTGAACCGATCGATTATCATCTTTACCGCTCGCTATCAAACCATATAAAGGGCGATACCTTCGATAACAAAAAGGTCCCTTAAAACTGGCTCAACAACTTCTTTGACACCATACAAGGCGAGTTTTGGCGGGACGGCATCAGCAAATTGGTTGAGAGGTGGGCAGAATTTGTAAACAGCAACGGCGAATTATAATTTAATACTGACTTATTTATATGATTATTGTTTTTTGTTTAAATAAAAGCCTTTGGTAAAACGCTACGAACTTATTCTCCAACCTAATCACAATGTAGTTTCATAAGGTAATCAAGAAAGCAGTAATTCATAAAAAAAAAACCATGAAACAAAACTATTTAGAAACCAAACACTTAATCGTATTTGTTCAACTCCATAAAATCCATAAAACTAAAGTCATTAAAATGATACAAGCTGCAAACAGAACATATTTCGCCCACGTTAAACGGTTAAAAAGCAAGCTTTTGAGTAGGAAAACGAAAATCAAAATATATAAAAAACACTGATTCGACCAGTGACAACGACGGGTGCGAAACGTGGAACGTGAAAGCGGATACAATTATACAATTAACCATATTGGAAAGAAGAATACTGAGTTATACTGGGTCCAGTACGAGAAGAACATGGGCTCTATCGCTCCAGATATAACAACGAGCTGGAGGAGTTCCTACCCTTCCTAAAAGAGTACCTCGCAAAGTTCCAGATGAATGTTTGTTGAAAAGCGAAGTGGACGACCGCGGCAACGATAGGTAGTCCACGTTTAAGAAGCATTAAAGTGACCAATACCAATACCATGGTCTGGCTATGGGCTGAGATGCGTGAGAAGAACTGGCTCACAACGAGCTGTAGTGCTATGAATGATGATGATGATCAACACTTGTGGTGCTGAACTGTCGAAAAGTGGTCGATATAAGCAATTTGAAGATAATGACCATTAACCATGACAATATAGTTTAGCTTCTTTTATCAGCACGTCACTTAAATTGTTATTTTTTCGATTTAAAGAAGTTTGCGTGGATTAAATTAATACATTTTGATATGTTTCGTTATAACTTCCTTAAAAGCTTCTTGGAACTTTGAGCTTTAATTTTTATTTATTCATTATCTCTGTAAGACTTTTTAGTCTCTTATAATACACTATCTCGTTGGGAGTCATAAAATTCTAAATCATTTCATTGTAATCACATTTTGTAGTAAAAACGATGTTATGTTTTTCAATTCGCTATTTCTAATTTTTCGGGATCCCGAGATTCATAACAGTTCGTCCCAGAATTTACGGGATCTGAAACACACAATTACTCTGAGATTTCGCTATTACGGGATTGCGGCACTGACATCCCTAGTACATATATACATACAAATGTGTCCTTGTATGCAAATTTATGCAACACATGCTACTCCTTGCTTCACTTTGAGTTGCATTGCTTTGCATGCGTAGTGGGGGAATGTGCTTGCATGCGCATCGTTATACATATTTGAATATATGGGTGCGTATGCGTATACATGTGTACATGTATACACTTTCTTCAACATATCCTGTATACATAATTTTATTTGCATGTATGCGTATAAGTGAATTTTATTATCTAAATTACTCTATTGTTTGTTAGCAATAATAGAATTTCCTTTCTTCTTTCTTTCACTCTGAGCCTTTCAAAAATGCGGTTCGCGGTTCAGCGATTCCAGCTGGAAAGGATGTTGAGGCGGGTATTTTATATGTATATGACGAAAATAATAATAAATAAATTAAAAAAAAAACATTAACAATCACGTGAGTTAACGGCTTTTCGAAAGGTCATTTACCGACAGAGCAAAAGTAAGATTTTATAGTATGAAAATTCACTGCGGCGAAAAGAAAATTGTTTGTACCCTGCTAATACGTATTGTACATAACCTTGAATACTCAAGGTATCTTCAGAGCCTCTGGTAAAAGCTAAATAATCCTTTATACCTATATGTAATTGGCTCGTATTCCCTTTTAGGGTGTTTAGCCGAGCTCCTCCTCCTATTTGTGGTGTGCGTCTTGATGTTGTTCCACAAATGGAGGGGCCTACAGTTTCAAGCCGACTCCGAACGGCAGATATTTTTCTGAGGAGCTTTTTCATGGCAGAAATACACTCGGAGGTTTGCCATTGCCTGCCGAGAGGCGGCCGCTATTAGAAAAAACTTTTTATTTATTTTAGTCTTTCACCGAGATTCGAACCAACGTTCTGAAATCCGAATGGTAGTCACGCACCAACCCATTTTGTCGGCTTCTGTGTTCAATTTAGTGTATTTAGAATTAATTGTGTCGGCTTCTGTGTCCAATTTAGTTAACATTCGGGTTCTTATATCGAAATCTGATTCGTCTTTAAGTCCCATTACGAATATTAAGCATTTGAATTGATCCAACCTTATGTTACTTAATTTGAAACTTTCACACTGTTTATTTACCTCCGCTGCGTATGTGCTAAAATGCATGTGTGATGATTTTTTCATTTGAAGGCAGTTGTACCTCATACTGAATTGAGATTTTTGATTTCCAAATAATTGGTTTAATTTGTCTACAGTACAGTCGAAGTCAAATTCTCTTGAGTGTTTAGGTAAGATATAGTCAATGTATTTGCTGTGGACACTAGTGCTTAGTTTTCTTAATAGGACTCTGACCTTTGCAGCTTCATCGAGCTTATTGGCATCTACCAAGAACAAATCTTCGTAGCAAGCGTACCACGTTTCAAAAGTGAGGTTAAGCTCAGGCTCATAAACGAATTCAGTGATGCTGTACGCTATCGTATCCATTGTTCGCTCTGGTTGCAAATCTACTTTTGGACCATCGAATGTGTTACCAGATCTCGATGAAATGAGCTGTGCTATAAGAGCTTGCATAGCCGCGCTATCTTGTTCCCTTTGCTTTTGCATTTGGTTGAAAAATGCTTGCATTTGCTCTTGATTTATTTTAACATTTTTTTTTTCGTTTCTAAAAAAAATTCACCTCCTCGTCGCCACTTTTGGATTTCCGGATCTTGTAAGAAAAAAAACTTCGTTTTCGTTTTTTAATTATTTTATTTAATTAAAGTCAAAATGGTTTTCCGATTTCAATTACTCAGCTGATCGCACGTTCTATCACCCAGCTGCGCTGCCAACACAGGCCATAACCAAAACAGTGTTGCCAACAATTTCAAATTAGGTTGAAGCGGATTTCCTGCGACACACACTCAGGCTCATAGCCCATTGTGCCGCCCATTGGAGAACTTGTCCTTATCGCTCCAAAAACCAGTGTGTGTTTTTCAAAAACTTTAGAATAGCTCTAGTTTTTGCAGAACTGGTATCTTCCAATTCATAGAAAAATTTCTACCTAAAATAGTTGATAGAGCAGGATAGAGTAAGGAAGGTGCGGGATCGTCTTCTCCTCTTCCTCATCTAGACAGCTTCTGCAGAAGTCAAGTGCTTGCACAGCCATCCTCTGTGCTAAATGTAACTATGGCTTAACATAATAACTTCTACTCACTACACTTCCGCATCAAAGGGGACTGGAAATCTGCTATTATTCTAAGTGATCACAGGATACAACCTTCACAGGCGGCGAACAAATTAACAGTGGCACAGAATTTGATGTGTTCACCCAGTGACTCTTACTGAGATAAGCATACGGACTTGGATACTATCATACTATCGAGATTAAAGCCGGAACATATGCAAAATGGATCAGACAATCAAACTGCGATTAAAGCCTTCAGATCGGTAAATGTGTTCAAGAATATCAAATATTCCTACGATATCTTGAACAGCGTTAATCTCTACCAGGTCCTGGGACATATTGAGTGTAGTATGCGTGAAAATAAGGAAGCTCAAATCCAGCATTGAGCGAATCGATTACGCTCACTTAGATGGTACCCATTAGATTTCTTGTATTCGCAAGAATAGGAAAGACCGCTGCAGAATGTGCTTTCATTTTGGTCAGCACTGGACAAATCAATAATAGATCTTTAGCCAAACTTATTGAAAAAGCTAACTGAATGCACCAGGGGTAGGATTATCTAATAAATCTTTCTTTTCTTGGCCTCTTTGGTAGAAAAGTGAACTTTCTATATGTACTTATATAGGCATATACAGCTGTGAATGTGAAAATAGAACTACGCTTAAAAAGTTATTTTGAAGTAATTTAGTTTTTTCCTATAAATCATACAAAATAAAAATTTAGTAACAAATATCTAGGAAGGGTGTTCTACTGAGGGATTTCAGTGTAGAGTTTATCTGAGTAAATCTGGTAACTACTTAACTAACGGTTCTTTATTAGCGTATTTACGTTTTTAAGTATAACATTGAAATAGCAGTACCTTCAGTTTTTCAAGGTTCTACAAAGAGTATTAATACAATTTTGCACATATTTTAAAGGAAGTACTTTTTTTATTATTTTTTATATATTTCTATTTTTTTGTTTTAGTGAGTCAATCATCAATAATAAAAATTATTATGTTTTGACTAAAGTGGCTCGAGCGAAACACTCTTCCATAGAACAACGAAAGCGAATTCTGAAATTGAGAGTAGATGGAAGATCTTACACAGAAATGCAAAATATTATATTATATTCAGCAAAAATGATTTTAAATGCAATCAAATTTGTGAAAAAGCCAGAAAAAAGCGGAGGAAAACGAAAAACTTTGCTCCGTCGTGGATCTCATAATTGTAAGGTGCTCCTAAGAGAGTTCCATGAAGTCAGCCAAACAAATTGAAAAAGAGATGAATTTAAATAATTCGGATTTGACTTTACGTAGAAAGCTACAGGAAACTGAATAAGCAGATCGCAGCACACGAGAAAAGCCACTTTCGATACCAAAACATGGGGTTTGCAAGAAAATATGTCAGCTGGATAGTTGACAATTGGCGTAATATTTTTTGGGCTGACGAGTCTAAAATAGTTATCCAAGGTGGCACGGGTTCACGACAATATGTTACACATCCAGCTGGTACATAAAATTAACCACAATACACTCTAAAAATCAAAGAAATGAAATACTAATAAAATGGGTCAACCAGCAGAGTAGCGGTCCTAAATATACGCGTCGGCAGGCTAAGTGGTTTCGCTCAAATAAAATTGAGGTAATAGACTTAAGTCTCATAGGAAATCTGCAAGGGGAATTAAAAAAGCTGTACGTAATGCCAAACCGAGAAATCGAACGATCAAAAACTTTAGGAATTTCTTAAAGATGCGTGGCTAAAGATTCCTCAGTAGCGATGTGTACATATTGTAATTGCCACTTTCACTCTTTATAAGGTGCTTGGTCGAGCTCCTTGTAAAATTTGCACATGCGTCTAGATGTTTTTCCATAAAACTGAAGGAACTAAAGTGGGTCTGACAACTAAAAACACAAAGTTAGGGCAATATTTTCATCCTTGACCTTTCCTCTGCAATTTGTTTTAAGCAGAATATCTCACATTTTAGTTCCGCAGTTATTAGTGAAAAAGATGCTCCAAATATATTTGTCAATTCTTGTTTTTTCAAGTTAAATTTGTCGTAATGAAATCAGTAAAGTGCTTGAAATTAGATTCTAATTTACAGTATGTATTTTCCTGTATCAAATAAGTGCAAAACTGAAAAAAAATCAATAACTAATGTGACTATAAGTACAATATTTCAACTAAGAGGCAAAGCAAATGTATTTTAAAAGCTTATAAATTGAAGTTGAAGAAAATAAATGGTTAAGCATAAAACGGATTTAATTTAGTGAGATAAAAGCAGTTGATTTAGTGCGCTTATTTTGTGTGTGCATTGTTGTTACTTTTTGTTGCTATCAATCTGAGATATATTTTATACAAAGAAGATACTGTAAATATTCGCATAGAATGTGTCAATAAAAGAAATATTTAAAGATATCAGAAAATGAATGGTGATATTTAGTGAAACTACTCAAAAGCATTAGGAGAGTAAAAATAGCTAAAGTATGCGTGTTTTTGTTTGTTATTTTTTTACGGTTCATGATAAATGGTAGCCCTGGGAGCTTAACAGAGGGTTAAGTTATACGAATTTTATGAATATAATATTAAAAAAAAAACACAGAAAAACTCTTTGTTCTTCTTGTGAACACGACATCACTGCATAAAGTATGAATCACCGAAGAAATATAACAGCAAACTTCTTACTATTCGAATAACGAATGCACGACTCTTTTATATGGAGGAAAATGCGCAACACCGCCAACAAAAAAAATCAATTAGAGATTTTAGTCCCTTCCAGCTAACTCAATATTGCATCAAAATTTAATGCACTACAAAACTGCATACCCAGAATTTCTCCTAAAGTGTTTAACTAAAAAGTTTGAAATTTTTATGATTTCAATAATTTTTAGAAGGTTTAAAATTTCAAGCTACATGGTTTTTGTAAAATAAAAGAATTAAATCAAAAAATAAATGATAAAAATTTGACCATTATTTTGGCCGCTAATGTATGTATGTAGAATATATATATTTTTTAACTTATACTCTCGTAAGAAGCAACTTAATTTCACTGAAGTCCCTAGTATTCAGTGTGCTAATCAAGTTAGAGTTATATTGAAAATGTCCCCTTCAAATAATAATAATAACAATAACTTAATTTATTAATAAATAATATTAAAATATATTACCTTAGTCTTTATGTTGAAACAGGTTGATAATAATTTGTTACGTTGTTGTTGCTTAAGTGACAACATTTTGTGGCATATCTGCAAGAGAAAAGTGGAAAAATTAAAAAAAATAAATATATTTAAATGCAAATTTAGAACTTCATATTAAATTTCGGTATTTTGTTTAAAACTAATTTATGTCGGGTCTGCTATTAAATCTATCTGAACAAAAAACCGACTACGTATATTTTAGAAGTTCTGATGCTTTTACTATGATGAAGGCTAGATAATTTCATGGCATCTCCACCGCGGCTACGAGTTACATGATCCATTCGATCAATCCAATTTTTTACTACTTTTCCCCATAAATCTGGCCGTGTGGCTTCGATGATGGCTTAAATATTGGCTTCCAATGTTTCAACAGTTGCTAGTTTATCGGCATAAACCAATGGCTTAATATACTACTGTGGCCAAAAAGTAAGGTGAATTTATTTGCCAAACTTCGCGGGATTAAAATTTCGCTCTAGTTATTTTTTTCATGAGTTGGCAGCACTGTTAATAACATCTGGGCCAACTTTCATGTGAATGTCATTATCAGTAATATATTTACGCTTGTGTTTACCAAACGACCAAGAGTGCATTTTTCGATTTTTACAATGTCTGATTTGATTGAGCAGAGAAGTGCCATCAAATTTTGTTTGCGGAATGAAATTTCGGCTGCGGAAACGTTTAGCATGTTGCAGAAGGCATTTTGTGATTCGACCATGTCGCAGAAAAATGTTTATAAGTGGTACAAAGACTTCAAAGAGGGTCGAGAACGTGTAGATGACTTGGAGCGCTCCGGACGACCATCGACGTCAACAGATGACCAACACGTCAATAAAGTGAAGGAGTTAGTGCTCAAAAATCGTCGGTTGACTGTTAAAGACCTTACTGATACAATTGGAATATCAGAAGGATCTGTGAAAACCATTTTGAAAGACCATTTGGGCCTACGAAAAGCCAAATCTCGTTTCATACCGAAAACTCTCAATTTCTTGGAAAAAAGTCGTCGCGTTGATGTGTGTGAAACAATGCTTTCAGACTATCAGGACAAGCTCAAATGCATCATTACGGGAGATGAGACTTGGATTTATGCTTACGACACTGAAACAACCGACCAATCAAGCGAATATCGTGCTAAAGGCGAGGCCAGACCGAAAAAGCACGTCAAAGTCGTTCAAAACTAAAGGTCTTGAGGACAGTTTTTTTCGATTTTCGTGGTGTGGTGCACTATGAATTCCTTCCACCTGGCCAAACTGTTAATAAGAAATATTATTTGAGCGCTATGCGTCGTTTACAAAAAGCAATTCGTTTAAAAAGACCAGAATTATGGGCCAATAACTCTTGGTTTTTGCATCACGCTAATGCACCGTCTCACACTGCACT
>JAYXIM010048990.1:0-35737 GCA_037575425.1 Anastrepha fraterculus
TTTATAGGTGCAAATTCATAAATACTATAACCTAGAACTCGGGCAAAATAGCTGATTAGCAACAACAAAATACACTTTTGGCCTCTAAAGGGTAGGGTAAAGTTCAGTGGTAAGCATGCTGTAGTTATAAAGCAACCCTGCTGTATACTCTTATTACTTCGTTTTCGCTGCAAGCATCGTTGATTTCAAAAGTTTCTCAGTTAAAATTTTATAACTTTAAAATTTTAAAGGAATCAGCTCCAGGATCAATGAAAAAGTCAACAGTTGATTTTTCTTCTTCTTGTTGGCATAATTTTTTCTCCACCCGATCATTTCAACGTACAGGAGGGCTTCCTCTTCCTCTGCTACTACTAGCTGGGACCGCATCGGTTATTCTACATACGATTCAAACATCTCATAACTTGCGGGTTTCGCCCAAGTATCGGCTGGGTGGCTCTCGAACATCCTTTTGAGAGCGAGCTAATGTGGAAAGGCGAAGTAATTCAGAATATCTGGTTGTGCGCAGGGCATGGGCCCGCCACGTTAAAATTTTCCTCCAATCAAAAACAAAACAAAGCTTCGGATGGAAACTGCTTAATTAACAATTGGTTGCTTAGAACTTTTATGTGGCATACCTACGATATTTACAAGCGGAAATACAAACAAAGATTAGCTGATTTTTTAATCCTTAATAATGTTATCACACTGTTAAAAAAGCGCTCACTAAACTAACTTACATCGGGCACTTCTGCTAGTATGCAAGACCATTTGCTCAATTCGGTGCATACCCTTAGTATAAATGTTACAACATTTTGTGAGCGATATGTTGAAATGATTTTTGAAAAAAAAAAAATGTACTTATACAACACGACTTCCTTTGCATTGCAAAGCATTTGCATTGAAAAAAGTTCCTCAAAATTTATTTTACTAAATATAATCTCACGCTACAATGCATATCAAAGGCTTATTAACCAAATACAGAATTACATAACACAAGAAATTTATTTCTGACAGAAATTGTTGCCTCATGACCAAATAATGAGGATGTCAATAGAAAAATTAATATTTTTTAAGTACAGCTATAAATGTATACGCAAGCATATGCACTGTGTATGTGTGTCTGTATGCATTAAAACTGATACTTCATTTAATTGGAAATACTCACTGGCATATGCATTACATATTACAGTCATACACACATTCATATGCGCACATTTTAGAGTTAAGTTTGAGTGTAACACATTTTTTGTATTATTCTACAGTCTACTTTAGTGTTAGTAGATTAGAATAGCAGTGAACAATTAATAAACTTTTAGGCATTCGCGGGTATATATGTACATATGTAAGTACAGTTAAGGAGGTCATTATGGTTTACCACAATTACGAGTAGTTACTTGAGTTCTATCATTTACTTTCTCTAATATAATCTATATGTGAATGCATGTATGTATGTATGTGTATGCACTCATATATGTATATATATTAAATTTTATTGTCCTTCTATTCACTTCAACGATATTACATACACACTTATCCATACACATATATGCATATAAGCATATACATATGCATGTGCTTACGTATGTACATATGTCCATCTGTACGTATGTATGTGTTTTGTATACTTGATTTAAAAGTTCCACTGCATTTGAAATTGTGTCTGCACTGAATGAGTTTGGAAGTCTTAATATGCATTTAATTGCTGCTGTCACTTTAATGAACTGCGAACAGAATTCAGCGTCTGACACTTAATTTAATTTAACCACATCTTGCGGTCACGAAATATGAAGAAATAAAGTGTGGCTGTATTTTGTGTGCCACTTCATTGGAGAAGTGATGTAACTGGTAAATATAATACGTACACTAAATGAATTTAGAGTTCTTATAAGAGCCTCCTGAATGCTACATATGTCGGCGAGTGCAACAGCAGTGTGAGGCATGTAGGTTACAGCTTCGCTTACTTACACTGGGTGGGCCATATAGCGTTTCCTTTTGAACCACCTATTTTTTTGAGAATGGTAACACAAATGACATGTCAAATGTGTTCATAATTTACTTAAAAGTTTGACATTTACGAAATGGCACGGTATACGCTTGAACAAAATTGCGAAATATTGAAAACCTATTTCCAAAGTAGTGAGTCTTCTTCTTCTTCCGCGGTTACAGTAAATGGCGAGCGTTACCGTGACATGCTCAACCAGTTTTTGTTTCCAAAAATTGAAGAGGATGACATGGACGACATTTGCTTTTAACAGGATGGTGCAACTTGTCACACTGCCAAAATTACACTTGAACTTTTGGCTACCGTTTTTGAATTCCGATATCAATTGGCCACCTCGCAGCTGTGATTTAAGCCCGTTGGACTATTTTTTGTAGGGAGCCATTAAGGACAAATGCTATACGAACCATCCAGAGACGATTGATGCTTTACAACACGAAATCGAAGTTGCCATTCATGAAATTGGAGTCCAAACAATCGAAAATGTGCTTAAAAATTGGGTTGATCGAATGGCCTACTGTAAAGCCAGTCGTGGCAGTCATTTGAACGATATTATTTTTCATTCATAAATGACAATGTTAAATCTTCAAAATAAAAAAAGAAGTTTGAAAAAATATTATTTAGTTTTTTTTTTATAGCAAATTTTACATGACCCACCCTATGTTATCTGCCGAATTGCGTACCAGTTTTGTAATATCGAAAAAGGGAGCAGTCGGAGAGAATTAAAAAATTCCACCGGTTGTTTTCATGTAAAGTAGAATGACGATAAATTAGGTAGATTACAAACGAACCACTTTGATATTGGTTCAGTATTTTACTCAAGCAAATACATACATATATTAGTATGGGGAAAAATAAATGCATTATTTTCTCGGTAGATGGCTGTGGTGAACGATATCTCGTAAAGTATCGATCAAACAATTTAAAGTTTATGCTCGTTTTAACATTTGAATGTTTTTTATGCCATTAATTTGTCTTCTAGAAGAAATTCTTTTTCTTTCAGTATAAATCTTTAGACTGAGTAAATGTGTGACCCGGATTAGTTTAATAATATTTTTTGTTACGATTTTTGATCACCCGTCCATCATTTTCCGTGTTAATCCATCAGATGAGTTTCCCGATTTGTTTGGGTGTCTTGTGGGATGAATTTTTGCTTTCGTACTGCAAATTGAATTGGGGTGTTAGTAGCCGCTTTTAACTCTTTTACCTTATTTATTATTAAACCGTGGAAGTACTAATACGTTAAAAAGACGTATTAGTACTTCCACGGTTTAATAATAAATAAGGTAAAAGAGTTAAAAGAGGCTACTAACACCCCAATTCAGTTACCTAGTCATGAATAGCATATCATTAGCACTACTTCTTCTCTAAGAGTACTTTTGACGGCGTTTACTGTATGCCAGAGATCGTAATATGTATCTCAGAATAGTCAGTTTTATATCAGAAACCGTAAAATTTATTTCAGATTAGTCAGTTCTACCCCAGGAAACCATACTATCATATCATAATAGTGATTCTAAATATACTTATTTTCTTAATATGATACTTTATATGTATATACTTTCCAAATTCAAAGTACATGGAAAACCTTTACTCGGCAATATCTGGACCTTAAAATAAAATTGAATATTCTTGAGTAAATTCTGCAGTTTCTGAATTACATTCGACACCTTTTGAAGCACAATCGTCTATTCTGAAGTACATTGCCCACTTTCTAAAGTATTCTTGGAAAAGGTGTAGTTGACAGCCAAGAAAGCCCTAGAAGCAGGTCATTCAATACCTATCGCTGAGTCTGAAAATCTACTCTTTTTCTGTCAGTATGTCAATTTTTCAATAAATCGCCAGATTTTTTTTATGTTTTAGATTAATGACAGAAAGGTAGGTACACCATAAATATGTCTAACATCTGGCCAATGTGCTAACCAAGTACAAATCATATATTAAATTTAATGTAATTAATTAATTTGTCTTATTTTTCATTAAATTAAACACTTTGAATATTTACAAAGTTTACAACAAAAATTTGTTTTTAACATATTTAGAAAAAACTAATATGCAAATAAAAAATAAACTCGAACAGAAATAAAAGTTATAAAAAGCTATTTTTCGCATTGCCTTCAGTAAAGATTAATAATTAGAAACAAATTACTGAGGTTAATAAGTTTATAAGCATGTGGCTTGGTGGTTACTATTAGAATGCCATTACGCACTGCGACCAGAGCTGATCTATTGTGAAAGGCCTATTTTTGAAACCCTAGAGTTTTAGGCTTTTTAAAAATTTTAGGTTTGTTGTTCCAAAGATGGCATGGAGATACTACGATACCACCAAGGTGATGAAGTCTCTGTCTGCCCAATGCAGGACATTCACAAAGCACATGTTCTGAGCTTTCTATGTCCATTTCGCAAAAGCGGCAGACATTGGACTCAGATAGACCAATACTATTTAAATGATACCTCAGGCTGCAGGGACCTGTAAGATATCCTGTTAAAAGACGCAGATCTATTCTGCTTAGTGAGAGAAGTTTGTCAGATATTCCTTTGTTGGGACTTAGGAATAGTTTGGCTTGACGCTGACCGGCACAATTAGCCAGTGTGCTTTGTTTTGCAAGGTCATCAGCCATTTCATTTCCATCATGTCCTTCATGTCCTGGAATCCAACCTAGTGTTACTATGTTGAGGTTTCCTAACGAGTTGAAAAGGTTTAGCGAACCAATTCAGAGGGGATAGTTGTTGATAGAAGGGCTTTTAGAGCCGCTTGGCTATCTGAAAGTATGTAGATGTGAGTACCTCTCATTTTCCTGCTAAGGCATTCTCTCACACATATTTCAATGGCATGTATGGGAATATTGTTGGGAATCGATTTTTTGAATTTAGGTCCATTGCATCCTGCCCCTGTTCTACCATTTTCCAATTTGGACCCATAGCTGAGAGCAGTAAACCATAGCTGAGAGCCAGGTTTCAAAGTAATAGAATAAGTTCTCCAGTCTGTGCGTTCATTAATTATAACTTGGAAGTTACTGAAGGGTATTGGTTTGCGTAATAGTATATGATCCCTATGAAGAATGAGACTATGTAGAAAGTCTTCTAAGATCTTTAAATGTCCTTTCATATCCCCATTTTTAAGTTCAGATATACCTTTTAATCTTAAGGTTTCCGAGCGAGCTTCCCCTTCAATCAGTTATTGGAAGCGGTGGCATGTTTAGGAGTACACCCAATGCATCAGTGGGGCGTGGCACTACTCGTATAAAGGTAAATAATAATTAAATTTCATAAAATTACACATATTTTGCTTCCCCTTTGCTTCCAACGATTTACAAATATGGGAAGTGAAAATTCGTTTACTAACTTCAGCAAATATTATTACGTAAGTAGGTCATCTATAAGTAATTTCAATGTTTTCAATATTGCTACGTTACATTAATAAAAACAATTCTGAGCGCTCATAAACTTTATTTAATCAAAAACTTAATTACTACCGAGATATGATTGAGTGCATATGTCAAATGACTTTATTACAATTATCAGAATTAATTTCACCGTTGGCTTTTAAATATTTGGTAGATTATCAATCTGCTCATATCCATAAAAATAGTTGAACTTAAATGTGAAGGTTGGACGGTTTGGATGGGGCAGTGGAGATTTTTCTACTTAACACTATTTAGCGATGCAATACAATCACATATACCTATATTCGGTTGGCCAAAATAATTTTTTTTACGCTACTCGCGAAGTTTGTTCTATGGTGAAAAAATGTTCACATATTTTTGTAATTCTTTTTTAATTTAAATTTATTATATATCCGTGCCGACAACGCTATGAAAAATACCATTGTATTCCCGTGGGAAAATGCACTTTTCGATAAATTTGGCATAATGCTTATATGTTGATCGGTGTTATTTAATATGCTACGAATAAGTTTCGTACTTTAAATAAGTCTTTGTATAAAGAATACGTTCACACATTCGAGCTTAATATTAAAAGTAATCCGAAGAATTTTTGGCGATATATTAAATCGATTAAAAGCAGAAGAGCTATTCCTAATACTGTTTTTTATAGGGACGTAGCTGCCTGCTCTGTCAGTGATGCAGCGAATGTATTTGCCGATTTCTTTTCATCTAACTTCGTGTCTGATGAAGATATTCAGGATGAACCTTTGGCAGCCATTCACCTTAGTTTCTTGGGCAAAGTGTCTTCTTCAGTTGATTTCGGTTCACTTGTTCCATCCGATGATGATGTCATTGTGGGATTGCTAAAGATTAAAAACTCTGCTCATATGGATGTAGACGGGCTTTCTGTAAGTTTGTTTAAAAATTGTTGCTCTTTGGATCAACCTCTCAAACTAATTTTTAACAAAGCCTCTATTCAGTCACTCCTATTTCCAAAAGCGATAATAAAGGCGATATTGCAAATTACAGACCAATTTCCAAATTAGTTTCGTAGCTAACTCAGTTTTATTACAACAAAGTGCATATTTGAAGTTGCGAAAAGTTTCCTTGATTTTTTTAAATTTTTTTCCTTGGAGGAGCTGGACATTTTCTCCTTATAAAACAAAATTTCGCAACACTGTCAGTCCTTAGTTTACGGTAGTAAGCCAAGCACTTTGCAGAAGCTCGATGCCCACATTCGAAACGCTACTGCTAGAATGACGCCTCACATATTTATTTTTTTATTACTTTATTGCACCGAGTCCGTCTTAAATTTGATCGTTTGAAGCACTGCCAATTAAGTCGAGGTGGCTGGAAGCCTGTTCGACATAATTTAAGCCAGACTGTTACAATAATCTAAGTTGTGTTAACTATAATTAGCTTTAAAAAATTGTTTATAAATCAACTTTATAATAACAAATTATATAGAAAAAATGTCACGATATCAGAACTGTTTATAAGCCAACTTTACAACTACAAATTAAATAATACAATATAAAAAAATTTCACGATATCATCTGCTAAATGACGTCGTGGTCATATGACCATTCCACTTCGCAGTGCGATCATTTACATTAATCCCACGCCATTTGCACCCTCACATTTGTCAGAATTCTTAAGTGGTGGAGTTTGGACAAGTACCGTATTGCCGATTGAATTTCCGCTACCTGCCACCATTTGAGTACTAATTTTCTTATAATTTTTTATTCTATTTTATTTATAAAATGTCTACTGCTCAGTAAATAAATAATGTCACTTATTCTGCTTGCAAATGATGTGTTATTTAAGTTTTCACAATGTCATCCTAAAGGGTAAAATATTAGCAAGCAACATTTGTCTTAGCTCTGTAAATTCCTTTTTTTTTTGTTTTTGTGCATGTTTTTTTATTGCGATTGTCATTTGAAGCCGAATGGTTTTTTTGTTTTGGTAACTAAAGCAACCCTTTTTCCGAGTACATTTACACTCATCGTTAATGCATACACTAATTGTATCGCTGACGTATGTACATCTATGTGCAAAATAATAGCAGCGCAACATATTGCAAAGTTTTGATTATTTTTTTATTTTTATTAAATGTTTTTTTATAAAGTTATGGTTAATTTTACATTAAAAATCATGCAACATAAAGTTTCATACTTTGTAAAAAATTTGAAAAAAAAATTCATCAAAATTTCAAGCGTTTTAGTCAGAATTGTAATAAAATCTGTGTATCCAGCTTTGTAGACTATTTATATTAACTGTAATATTACGCAATTTTAAAGTGGTTCATTATTCACGTTTTTTTGTTTTTGATATTTTTTTTTCTTTTTTGCTGACATTTTTTTTCATGCTCGAGATTTCTTTTATATGAAAAAAATGCTTCAAAAATATATTGTCAAAAACCAAAGCAACTTTTTGGCCACTTAAAATTTACACCTTCTCATATCGAAATTGGATGAGCTAAATACTCAAAATTTTTCTAAAAACTGATTTACATTTTTTTTTTTAATATTTATGAAAGTTTTTGGTTTTTATATGTTTTACAAAATTTAATTTTTACAAATTTAAATTTGTTCAATGAAAATAAGAAATTAGTCAAAATTTTGCAATATGTTGCGCTGCAATTATTTCGAACGCAGATGTACGTGCACATGTAAGTATAAGTATCTTTTGTAGAATTTGCTTGCCCTATCTTATTACGTCTACAAATGCTGACAAATTACTTTACATTTATATAATTTTGTACACTTTGCTTTTATCTTTATTTCCACTCATTCTACTTATTTAAATAGCACAACTTCAATTACCAATTTTCACCCTTAATTTTCGCATTCTGTAATTTGCCACCCTTAATAATACAAGTGCATCCCACCCACTCCTATACCATTTTGGCTATTGTGCTTTCAGTTGCAGAGAAAACATTTAATTTTTGGGAATTCTGCTAAGCTTCAACTGAGCTAGAGGTATGAGAAGCTTTGGAAAAATACTTGTCTGCCTGAATTTTCATGGTTTTATTTCTAAAAGCATTATATCAATATTTCTGTTGCACTACAGACACTCTTAAATTTTTTAATGTTAATGAAATCAACACCAATTCGTGATCAACGAAATGTTTTTAGACGTTTTTTGTTTTTTGAATAAAATCCGTAATTTGATAACACAACGCGTGAGTCAAGTATTTTAAACATTTTCGCCAATTATTTTGTTTTACTTGCTGGTTTGAGTATAATTAAAAGTAAAATATTGGTAATTTTGAGGTTTAGCCAATTTTAATATTTTCCTATAGAGTTTCCGAAAGCCAAATGCCTTCAGTTTGTTTGTAACATATATATATATATATATATATAATTGGCGTGTGCACCCTGTTTGGGTATTTGGCCGAGCTCCTCCTCCTATTTGTGGCGTGTGTCTTGATATGGTTCTACAAATGGAAGGACCTACAGTTTCAAGCCGACTCCGAACGGCAGATATTTTTATCAGGAGCTTTTTCACGGCTACGGCGGTCGCCAACATTCATTTTTTTTGTAACATACCTGCCTTAAATAGCTGTTTATTTTTATTTAATGTTATTCTTTGGTTTTTGTAAAAATTTGTATTGTTTTGTAAATTTTTTTTTTGGGAAATTTGTTTTTGTAAGATTTTTGTTTTTTTGCACTTTTTTGTAAAATTTGCTTGGGAAATATTTCTTTCTTTGCACTTTTTGTGTGACATTTTTTTTTATTTTTTTGGTTTTTGTATCAAATTTAGTGCAGAAATTTTTTCGAAAAAACCAAATTTTTTTTGTTTAAAACTTTTCGGAAAGGAATGTTTTTGTCAATTGGGAAACATCACCTAACTCATATTTTTTTCATTACGGGGTAAGAGCAGCTCCGCTTTTAATAAAAATATTAACAAGAAAAATAATATTTTCGGAAAAATAATCTTTTATATATAATAATTTATATATTCGAAAATATGAACAAAACAAAATTTTTTTTTTATATTAAAAAGAATCAAAGATATTTCACTTTACAAATTGATTGGTTGGTTAAAAGTTGAAAGTTGTTTAACGGTTACTTACAGTATGACTATATCCAGTCTGTGCGGCTTACAAAACTCAACATTGCGTAAATTTCAAAATTATAAATTTTTTGACTTTAATTATAATTTGTTTTTTTTTTTCAAATTTTTTTCAGCTGCCTTTTTATTATACTTCAGCCTACAATAAAACCAATTTTCTGAAAAAAGTACTACAACGCCCAAAATACTTGGATGACTTGACAAGAATCGCTCGTATAAACTAATATGCGAAATGTAGAGCTTGCCAATTCTATCACATAAAATAACAACATATGTTCCTGATAATATATAATATTATACTGATATATAAGCACTTCCGAGTACCGTGAAAATTCTGTTCAGCCTCAAAAAAACTTTTTCTTACTTTTTTGATAGAAATTTTCGTACGCTTTATACGAGTACAATCCAGCAAAAATTATGTGTATGGCCAAGCATGCTGGCAAATTTGAATCTCATTAAACTTTGAAAAGCTAAACGAGGGATGTTTCGGTGCACCACCTTTCGAATGCTTACCTAGTCAGGCTGAGTAGCGCAGTTGGGAGGGTTGCAGGTTCGAAAATTTTAAAACCAAAGTTATCTGCTCGATCGCACAAATAAGTGGAACGTAATTATTGCGCTGCTTTTGGTGTTTATTATTTTCAAATTTTAAATTAGATTTGATTGCCAGTTAGAGAATTGAGTACGCAAAGCAGCAATAAATGGGTGCACGATTCATTGGTTGCTAATTGGGAAAGAATGGAAAAAACGCATGCGGAAAATAAGTGGGTGTAAAGAAGAGGCAGAAATTAGCCGAGAAATCAACAGCATTATAAAAAGGGGTTTTCGAACAAAATAGGTGAGTTAGCATAAGCAGAGATGGGGTTTGTATTTCTGATGCTGCAAAAAAAAGGGATTTTGTGATGCGCGAAATACAAGATTTAGCCAAAATTATTATAAAGGTGCCACATATTAAGAATTTTTGACTATTAGTCATTTATTTTTTAATTTCAATAAAAATATAGTTTATTATATAACAAATACAATAATAATCCAAAAAAAAATTGGGTATGCAGTTTTATAGCCCATAAAATTTTTGTACAACAAAGTGTAAGTTTCAAAATACCTATTAAGTAGTTCAAAATATTCGTAGATTTTTTTCCCTGACAAAGTTTCGCATTTCAAAAAAAATGAATTGCATTCGTTATATGGAGTAAAAGTAGGCCAATTTTCGAAAATAGTATCATGGAAATCGTGGCGTAGGAACTGGCATGTGTCAATTATCAAGGGACTGAAAATTTACCAATAAAATATAATACAAAATAAAAAACTAGATCTAAAACGAAGATCGAAATGAAAAATAAAAAAATAACGTTCAGAACTTTTTCCAGCTTTTCACTGGGTTACCAAGTAAGGATACAAATAATATTGAGGAACTCGCAGCAATAAAAAGAGCACAAATTTAATAAGTAAACACGTTCTGTCCTCTGCGAAGAATGTCAATACCATCACCTTTATCGATAATTCTGCAGGGAAATCTATTTTCATCAAACCTGTCGATGAGAAATATTTGCAGCAACTCCAATTTAATATTAAATTTGAGAAGATATATGTACTTTTGTAAGGAGCATAAGTGTCACCTAGGATACGGGTGTCAGGGTGCGACCATATTAAGTTAGGGAGGTACTCTAAACTGCATTTAAGCACTCCTTAAATTATTTACAAACTTACGTATTCATTTGGTTTAAGTTTGTTGGAAGCCGGGGGACTGGGTAAATTCATATTAAAAAAATTAAATGGGTTAAATAACTTCATGAAAAATAAAAATTTATAAATTATTGTATGTAAAGTGTTCTTAAAAAACCTTGCCTAGCCTACTTCATTTACTTGTCATATGCTTCAATTCTTAACAAACTTGTGAAATATTTGATGTGTCTAAACTCAATGCCTATCTAACCTGCAGAGGTACATAAGATTACATAAAATTGGTTACGTATCCTATATTCCTTAACTGCTACCTGTGCCAATACAGGTGTATAAGATTAATGACGACCTCAAGAGGAAGCATAGCTGAACTCATTTATTGTTCCAAAAAGTACGTACTTTCATCTAATTTAAATACCAGTGTGATGTTATGAAAATTAGCTTATATTTTCAAATTCTCTGAAAGCAATTTAACGATTCAACGATAGGCGTCACCTCATTATTCTCTCCATCGGGTATCCTTATCCCATCCATCAATAAAATATTTTATAAAAACCGGTGTATGGCTTTTCATTTCGTACAAGTACTGCTTTAGCAGCATATAGTTATTTGGTTTTAAAAATTACAACAAATCAACAAAAAATTGTAGGAATGTCTCAACTAAATTTGTAACTCGTGTAGAAACCAAAAAGGTGAATAAAATAAATATACATAAGCGCTAAGTAACAAGCTCTGGGACTTCTTGGCAAGTTTTGACCAATTTATTTGTTTCTTATTTCATTTTATTAATTTCTCTGTGAAAATGTAGTAAATTTTTGAACAAAAATCATATAAATCAAGGTGTGAAACTTTGTGCAAATGTAGAGAAAATGAAACATATTTAACTTCAAACCTTTTATTAAGAAATGTTAGAAAAATTTTGCGTTTGTAATTTTTTAGCACATTTATTTTGCTATAATAAAGTGCAAGTTTGAAGTTATTAAAAACTTGCGTTGATTTTTGGGAATTTTGCTTCCTTAAAAAAAATTACGAATATTCGTTATATGGAGCAAATGCACAAAATTAAGAGCAAAAAAAAACATTTTATGCACTTGAAACTTACACTTTATTAGACTAAAAATTAATGGAATATAAACCTGTGTAGCTGAAATTTTTCTAAAAATTCTTATTAAAATATTTGAAAATTGTTGAATTATTTTTTTAATTTACACAAACTTTAAAACCTTGATTTACATGGTTTTTGTAGAAGACGGAACTATATTTCCATAAAATGATTATTAAAATTAAATAAAAAATCATAATTCAAAAAAGGAACTAGGTTTTTCAATTACATGCGGGACCAAAATGACAACGACAATGAAAGCGCCCAGAGTTTAAGCGCCCACAACCATTTCAATATAGGACATCACTTCGTTCGTGAAACAATTGACAGAGGAGACATATAAATCGAATACCAGTGAACTGAAATATGTTGGCGCATATTTTAACCGAAAATCTATCTTCGGAAAAGCATGAGAAGTGCGCGGTGCTATTCGGATTGCGCACCATTTTGCATCAATTTTGAATTTAGTTTTCTTTGATCATTCTATGAAATGTAAAACTTGTGGTTTTGCTACCATTTTGTAAATGGTAGCCAGATTTGAGGAGAAATATTAGATCGCTGAAATATTAGAACAAATTAAATTTTCGAAACTTTTTATTAAGTCTTATGGTACTCATACTAACCAACGTATACGTACGCTCGTACGCCCGTATCAGCTGATACGATGAAACTAATGAGAGTCCCAATTACATGAATTCTCACCACCGTTCCGTTTCGTAGTATAGTAGATCGGTATTTCATCGTGTCAGTTGATACGAGCATTCGGGCGTACGTTTACATTGGTGAGTCTGAGCACTATTAGTGCTATTGTTATTTAACGCAGTGTACTTATTTGTTATTAAAGGCTTCGAATATATTGATCTGATGAAAGAACATATATTTACTATAGATGCAGAACGCATTTTTATTATTACTTATTAAATTAAATAAATACTGCTAAATAATATCCATGTGCTGCAAAAATCAAGCGCCAGTTGGTCGGGATTGCCGCGTCATTCCACTTGCTTGGCATGGCATACATCAGTACGAAAAATGTTTCAAAGCAGAATGCGAAACCTTTGTGTCCCTATACGCGGTAAAGAGCGATAGATGGGGGCTGGTGAGGCATACAAAAGTCACCCAATAAATGCACAAACCGAACTATTAATAAACAGTTGCAGACAATGTTCCGCACGAAGATACATAAAGAATATGCATATGAATACACAAAACTGAGAATATATGTATGTAGAACAACTTGTACTTAATGAGTATAAAGCCAAAATGATAGGTCAGAATAATAGTAAATCAGAAAACAATCGAAATCTAATGCCATAAACGCTGGTAACCCTATGCAGTTCTGCACTCGTCCCATAGCATTTACATGCATATCTTCTTCGTGACGCTTGTTTGGCCTGCTATGTGCCGGCTGTTAGCATAGCGAAATAAGGATGTTGTTATGAAAACTCTTCAACAAATTCAAGGCAAATACTTACTTGCTTATTGACACTGACTGACGACGAGTAGCAGAGGCTGTTGTTGCAAAGGCATACGATGGTTGCGTTCGATGTAGAGCAGACGCCACAGACAGGGTGGAAATGAAGTGCAGCGTCGACAGCGTGCCGCTCAGCTTGGGGTGGTTTTCCTAGCTGAGCGTGGTACATTTTATAGGTGTATGTGTTGTTAATGCTGCTTCTTTTATTTCTGCACACGCACATGCAACATAAAGCACATACATATGTATGTACAAGCATATACTCGTACATATTTACATGTTTATTTTTACGTATGTGCGCATGCTCTGTTATGCATAAAATTCTTAGATTATGTTTTCCCTATGTGGCTGTATTAAAACACGTTTTTCCGCTAGCAACCGGCAGGCGTTCGAATTAGGGGTGGTTGTTTGCAACAGCGGCAAAAACAACGCCAACACACTAGGCGCTTACTTAATCTCCTCTTGCACACTTGATAGCTGCCAGCTCAGCAACTCCTTTCGACAGCCATGCAGCCAGCCAGCCAGCCACTCCAACACGCTCACTGAAACAACTCCAACAAATGCGCTGAAGGTTACTCGCTTTATAATAAACTCTCAACTTTGAAGCCGGCGGCTGTAGCGCCGACGGTTTGAAGGCGTCAACTGCAACTGCGACTGCGATTATAAATACGGAAAATCCACCACCATTTTTTTCTGGCTGCGTCTCAATCATGAGTCATTCAGGTGGCAGTGCTGTGGCTGGTGGCTACGAGGCTCGTATGAGTCCTATTTGCTACGTACTCGTTGAAACATACATATGTATGCATTTTATATATGTAGGTATGTATGCATACATCAGAAAACACGCATACATGTCGCTTATGCTTTCTACTTGCCATAGTGTGCGTGTATGCGGCAGTGGATTTATTTTTCTTGCGTAATAATTTCAACATAGTTGTGGGCACAGGTACGCAAGCATATGTAGATATGTATGTGCTTAACATACGTATGCATACAGACGAGCATGAATGTATGTGTGTATAGGTACATTGCCTGAAGAAATGATGAGAATAGTATTATATAACTCAAAAAATAAAAATCCTTTGCCTCTTTTACCGTTCACAAGAGAATCGAATCGAACCTTGATTTTAATGATTTCTGAAGGGGGCACACTCTGTGGGAATTACCGTAATTCAAGCAATATGCTTCAGTTTTCTGAGGAATTCCTTCTTGCTGAATGTGGTCAGCTTAAGTGCATTTGCTGTGCTACATTCGTTAAAAGATGATGTACGGTAATGAGACTGTACGAACATTTCCTAAGTAGCATAATGAACCTTTGTAGCCAAGGAGTAAGACTTTTTTAACAACAGACCATCTCACCTATCCTACTAAGAGCCTAGTGAATAATATTTGCTTAGTGAATGTACCATATATCAATGGTAGACATATGGATCAATGATGGATGCAGAGACATGACAAATTTGTATGTACTTGATGCCAGACCCTGGACTCTGCATCACCATGCGCAAATGGCTTACCATTCTTGAAAGAGTTTTTTCTATTTTTTTTTCAGATTGCTAAGCAGCTTTTGCTTAAGTCTCTGCCAGCGAGCAATATAGGAATGTATTGCAGATTGACGAGAGGAGCATTCAAAACTGTTAAAAAGAGGCGGGAAACCCTTCTTCGCACTCTGCTGATCCTCATCCAAGCATATAGTGAGTGAGCGGGTAAACTCATCCTATTGACTTTCGATAGGACGACGATTAGAAATAGGCTTCAGAGGGTTCAACGTATGACGCTTATATGTATCAACAGCGCCCTTAGAACCACACCCTCTTATGCTCTCAATACTCTTTTCTTCTTACCTCCCCTGGGTTAAGTTGGTAAATAGAATGCAGACAACACTGCTGCTCGACTTGCCGCAACTAATCAATGCCGAGATTTAGGGGTTGGACACTCGTCCATAATACTGGGTCCAAAACAACCCTTTTAACTGTTGTTTGAATGAACCATACTTTAATAGGTTATTTAGTACTATAATTCCAGCTAAATGTGAGTAGGTTGACAATATACCTGGTCGGAAAAACTTCCTACGGTTCTTTACTGATGGCTCAAAGTCTGACGACAAAGTTGGCTTTGGTGTCTACTGTAAGAAGCCAAAAGTAAACTTTTCGGCTCGTCTTAGTAATCACTGTAGCGTATTTAAGGTTGTAACTCGATCCATTAATGAAGACTGGTTAGGCAAAAATGTGACTACCTTTAGGGAAGCCTATATTTACTCCGATAGGTAAGCGGCGATTAAATCTCTTGGTCAAGTCCGTCATTGCTCGCAAATGCCGAGGGTTTCTTAACGATATGGTGCTAGGGCATAGTGACATACCAGAGAATTGGAAAGTAGAAAAATTGGCGACAGAGGGCGCCCTCTTCATATGTTGTAGGTATAGTCCTCGCAGCCTACAAACTGTGTGGCGCAAGTATAGTACCATTGTCTCTTTAGCCAACACTACATGGGTTTTTAGTCTGATATGAAATGCTACAAAAAGAATTTTATCAAAATGGGGCGACAGCCGCTCAAAGGCGCTACTTAAACGGTTAAAGAAAAACGTCTCTATGTTAGTAGCTTTGATCACAGGCCACTGTCTCATATGTCGACATGCTCTAAGATTGAACGTGCTTTATTTTAACGATTGCAGAAGTTGAGGAGGAGGAGTCCGTTAGACAGCTTCTCCTTTACTGTCCCGTGTGGCATGCCACTCGGCTTATATACTTTAGCTCATCGTTCATAAATGATACCGATGACTTTAGAAATGATACAATGGATCGGCAACGGCCTAAGTGAGTTGGTTTAGAGACCGGTTGCCACTTTTACCTACCTACCGAGTGGATTAACTTAGAGTGTAGCAAGCATTGCAGTGTAGAAAGAACCTCAGAGAGGGAAATATTTTTTGATTAGCCGTGTGCAAGGAAGGAAATTAAATAGCTAAGTGGGCAGTTTATAACTTACTCGTTATCTAACCAGTACCGATTGAACGAATTTCTATAGGTATTATCTACACCCCGACAAACTGCATGCCAATTTTTTTTTGTGGAGAAAATGCGCAACACCGTGAAAGAAAAAAATATTATAATCAACGGGATTTTCTAGCAACTTAAAATTTGCAAGCTATAAAATCACATACCATCAAATTTTCTAGAAATTCTTATTAAAAACCGTCGATTTGGGATGAAAATTTTGTGAAATTTTTCTAATTTAATTTTCTTTGTATAAAATTGGAAACTAGGATTTATATCGTTTCTGCCAGATAAATTGTATTATGAGCATTCAAAAATGGAAAAGAAAAATAGTCAGACAGTTAATATGCCATCATTTGCCGCGGGCATGTTCGCAACTGAGGCGAAACTCAGGCTTTGTTTTGAAATTGTAAAAATGTCTGAATATATTTGGCGTGAACATTCGATCTACGCCAGACAAAAATTTAGTCATTGTAAATCTTACACAATAGATATTTGACTGAGCAGTTTGAGCCATGGGCATATTCTGGTATAAAAGAATTTAGGTCTGCAGAGCTTGTTTTAAGATACTTAGTCTCAAATGGGCACGGAGGATATCTCAATGGAAAAGGAAGTCTTTGAAAGCGTGGATTTAGTGTGGGCTGGTATAGCTTCTAACTGAACTCGTTTCACTCTTAGTTGCAGATAACTCGATTTACCACCTCGTTTTACGGCTCTTCAGAAATTTGAGTATGGTGCCAATAGAATTTCGCAGCTGCTGTTGGACCTTGAATTTTTTTAATGCATTTTAATTTTCTTACTTTGGAGCTAAAACTTCTTTTTTGGTGTCGCTTTTATTGCTTCTGAATTATTTATATTGTTTTTGTTTTCCTTTTGGTTCTAAAAACCATTGCATAGTCATGGTAACGATTAACTTCCATTAGATTCGCCTTTAACCTTCCCTCGCTCGTTTGTATTTTGCGAGAGCTGCTACCTATATTTGGAGTTGAAGATAAACTAGTCATTGCTACGTCAATCTGGCAACTGTTATACATATTTTATTTATTTTTTAAGTAAACATACTTAGAGCACTTTGATGGCCGAGTAATGATTCTACTTTTTACAGTAATTAAGAAATTGTTTCATGTTAAAGTGCTGAAAAAATGTTTTCTTTTCAAAACTTCTGTGGATTGTATTATTTGGAAGCACATATTTTTATGAATTTCATTCCAATTTTTGTTTCAACGTATAAGAATTATAAAGGATTCCGCCGAGACCGAATTCATTTATACATATGTGACTATCATTCGGCAAGGCCTGGTTTGGAAACTCTTCGTGGGCATGAAACACCAAATGATTTTTTTAGTAGTGGTCACCCCAAGGTAGATATGGAATACCTCCTATTCTCTGCCCTGAAAAAGCTTCTTATAAAAAACACATATGCCTTTTAGAGTCGGCATAAAACTGTATAATGAGGATTTCGATTTTTGATTTCCTCTGTGATGGCCCTACTCTATGGTAGGAGAGAATACCAACCCTGGACAAACCACTATTTGAAAGTCTCGAAAAACTGTCTGACTTAAGTAGACATTAACAACCTAATAAGATTCTTAAGCCACAGAGACTGCCAATAGCCATGCTGTAAATAACCGTTAAACAATATTGTTAACGAGGATGAGGCAACAAAATGATGCAGAAGTGCTAGTTGGATGCTGGATGAATCACCACCTCAACTAAACAGCCTGAAGTGGTCATCTCGAGCACGAAATGTAATGAATAGAAAAGTTTATATTGTTAAGCTTTTTGTTGTAGTCTCGAGTTTTTTACAATTTTTCATTTTTATGAAATGTGACCCTCCACTAGTTGGGCCCGCAATCGCCCACGGATTAATTCAATAATCTAACTATTATCCATTATTATCTATTATTAACGCGTTTACATTTTTGTTTATTATTCAAAATTCATTGGACTATAAAACTGCACACCCAGAGTTTTGCTAAATGTTGAAATTTTGATGAGACTTTTTTTTTAATTTTGTACAAAGTTCGAAACATGAAGTTGTATGATGTTGTATGTTGTTGTATAAACTATAATTTTGTAAACAAAAGATTTAAAAATTAAATGAAAAATTAGCAAACTGCCTAAACTATTCATCATATGACGCTGCTATTATTAGGAACACAGGTGTATGCTTACGTTTGTGTGGTGATTGGCGCATGGAAGAGATTTGCACTTTTTGGGCTATAATTTCTCCTAAAGCATAGCAAAGAATTGAAATACATATATATGTTCATACAAACATACATATGGCCCAAGATAGTTATAAGTACCTAAAAACCTATGTTAGACAACAGCAAAGCAACCACTAGGATTTCATAAAAGTGACACAAATTTGAAGCGAAACAGATTAGTACTTAACAAACCTGAAGAGCCATTTTAAACAAGCTTTGGCGAATTGTGATTGATGGGTGGTGATTCGTTTCCGATGACGGCATTCATGACACAAGAGTTTACAAAGGTGTTAACGGATTCTCGATGATTACCATTTAAAGTCTGCTGAGTTTGATTACGGTTGCTTTACGGTTGGCATACGTTTTGCTGAATATCGTCTTAAAGCTCTAGAAGCTTACTCCTGATGTGACTAGAAGGCTATGGCACTGTCTACATAGTATTTGCAAGGATTGTGGTTATGGTAAGAGGGCATAACTTTAGGCTTTTTGATGGGCCCTCGTAATGGAGAGGATGTTCAGCTGAAATCAAGAGACCTCCCGTGTCTGTCCCACGTGTGGGTTTTGACAGATATGTAGCTTCTTTCACTACATCCTACTAGACACATGCGCCCCAATTGCAGCCACTAATTAAGTACCAGCCTGATAATTGCCTTATACATATGTATGTATGTTACCAGCAACATCTGCTTGTCTTCGCCCCAAGTGCCGCCGTCTTCACTTGAATCATGGAAAGTGCCAGTTGAAGAACACATAAGATTAAATAGAAAAGATTCAAGTAGAAATTTTGCAATATAGCCTCCCTCCTTCCCCAAAACTGCGCTCTATGAATACCAAGTGTTAAAATCAATATTTTTTTCTATTACTACGGCTATTACGCCCTCCGTTGAACGAAAAAAAAAATAAACAATGCACATTGACGAAATTCAATGCTTTGCTTGTTTACTCAAATTTCGGTTGAGAAAATTTTTTTATTTGGTATTGAGTTCAAGCAACCCTGTTGGCAGAGAACGTCAAAGTAAAAATTGGCTGATCAACACTGGCAAGAGCTTTACAAACGTTGGCAACAACGAATGCGTTGGACTGCTGCAGCACAGAAAAAAATGGGGAAAACCAGCTGCGGGCGAATATTTATTCCTCATACACAAGTGTATGTGCGTGTATGTGTGGTCGTCTCTTTATTTGCGCATATTTGTCGAATTTCAACCCTCTCAATTTCCCAATGATGACTCCACTTCACTCTGAACGCGCTACAGGCGCTCTGCCGATTGATTCTTGTTATTCTTGCAATCGCATGCCCTTTTGCTCAGCATATTCCTCCACGTCCACTACTTGTATACATATATTAGTATTGTGGCTTTTGTCCTCCTGCTTCCACGTTTATATGTAGGTTTCCGTTTCCGTGTTTGCTGTTGCGTGACTGTCGCTATATGTTATGTCCTCTCTACTATGACCACTGTGTTTGGGTGTATGCTTGTGTGCGTGTATGTATGTAAGTGTTTGTGTGCAAGCATCGTCTGTGGTGCCATCTGTTTTATTTGTCTGCATTTATGCCTGTGGGGGTGGAACGTCTGTTTGGCTGGACGTCTGTTCGATTTTGTGTTGCCGAAAGCTAAATGAATTTTTCTTTGCTTGAAACTCATACGTACATATGGACTTGTATACGAGCTGTGTTTAAAAAGTAAGGTAATTTTTAAAAGTTCACGGGCCATTATATTCGATTTTCGCTCCTTTTTGTTTCGTTGGGCTGGGATACATATCCTGAACAAACGCTTAGAGTTTCAACTATACAGCTGCCTAAATTATTATAAAGGCACCACGTATTGACAAGCTTTAAGTATTTAGCTATTTATTGTAGTTTTTAATTTCAATTATTCCTTTTTTTAATTAAAATATAGTTCATTGCATACTAAATTCCATAATAATAATCCAAGTTCAGAACTTTGTACAAGATTTCTAAAAGTTCGACAAATTTTCTACAAAATTTTTAATCAGAATTAAAAAAAAAAATTGGGTACGCAGTTCAGTGGCGCATTAAATTTTAGTGCAACAAACTGTGAGTTTAAAGTCGCACGAAATTTTCGTTGATTTTTAAACATTTTTCCCCTATGAAAAGGTAGAGATTAGTCGATAAAATCTGCTTCGTTGAAAGGACTCAGGTAGGAAGACTGGTAAAAGCGTTGGCGCAAGGGTATATTGCAAGAGGTGGACTACTTTGAAGTGGAAAAATAGATATTAATGCATTAATTGTAAATATTTTGCAAGAAAAATTAAAAGTCCACTTACTTTTCGAAGATACCTCGTACATGCATACCTACATTTATACAAATCATTCCTGGTGTCTGTAAAGTTTGTTTATTGTATATTATTTATGTTTGCATTGCATTTAATATATGTCTATTAGCCTGCAAGTTAATATGACGTCATAGTCTCCTGTCTAAACGCCGAAAAGCAGCAAAACATGGAATGACTTTGCTCTGTGTGGCTTAGATAACAAATATCCGTTAGGCATGCATATATATATATACTCATAATATATGTTTGTTATTTTCAAACAAATATGCATAATTTGTAAACTTTGGTGAGACAGCATAATAAAAATCTATGACGTGTGACTAATGTCCTTCATAGGACATTAAGTGAAATTGAATTTATGGATTAAGTGACATATTTGAATATATTAGAAACTAGCCACATGTAGCAATTTTGATTGCCCTTGGTTTCATTGAACAAATACACTTACACTTACATACAAATATTTTGAAAATCTTACGGACTATTAGGATTCGTGTTGTATCTCGATTGGGTGTGAATCATTTTATGTACGTGTAAATGTTTGTGTTCCTTAAAGTAAGACATATGGTTATTAATTTGATTAAAGGTATGACTCATTGAGTGACGACGCATATGATTTTTGAGGCATTACACCCTACGACAATTTTTTTTTTTACATGAAGCTTACATTGCGACTAGTTACAAAGAAAGATATAAGTAACTAACTAGCAATTTGTTTTGAACTTATAATATTAGATACATACAACACTTAAGGTGTGATTCTATTTGGTCGATTAAGTCTTTGGATTATATGCGTTTCAATCTTTTTCTCCAATTCGTTGGATTAACAAGAATATACGTGGTTTTTCAATCTTGCATCGTGGGCTTTTGCTGTGTTTTTTATTGTATCCCCTACCGAATCAATATTTAAATCACGCTTGAAATCGGATCGGATAAACCATATAGTGAAGACTGCACATTTAATAATTTTATTCTGGTACCTTTGTAGAATTTGAATATTACTTTAACTGGAGCAGCCCCATAACTGTGCGCCGTAAGACCAAATAGGCTTCAAAATTTGTTTACATAGTACAATATACCTATAATTATTTTATTATTGATAGATAGTGCTGATGCCTTTCCCATAAGCCAATACATATTTCTGTACTTTGATTCCATTTATTCTTTTATTTTCCTTGCATGTGCGTTCCATCTTAGCTTGGCGTCTAGCGTCATCCCCAGGTGTTTTGCAGTATTTAAGTAGGGAATTTGTGTACCATTTATGTAATATATTGGAACATATTTGGTTTTGTTTTGGGTAAAATTTATATGCGCAGATTTGATTTCGCGTAATTTAATATGGCATTCATTGGCCCAGACGTATATTTCATTTATGGCTAATTATATCATACGAGTAGTTGTGATATCGATACTTTTCCCATCGAAAGAATAGCTGTATCATCAACAAAAGTAGCTGTTACGCAGTTTGGATTGCATGGCAGATCACATGTAAAAAGCAAACATAATAAAGGGCTAAGTACGCTTTCTTGAGGAACCCCTGCTTTAATTTTTTGAGGCATGAATATGAATCCTCTTTTTTCGCTCTGAAGTAGTCGTCGGAAGTAGTCGGCGGCCGCCGTAGCCGAATGGGTTGGTGCGTGATTACCATTCGGAATTCATAGAGAGAACGTTGGTTCGAATCTCGGTGAAACACCAAATTTAAGAAAAGCATTTTTCTAATAGCGGTCACCCCTCCGCAGGCAATTGCAAACCTCCGAGTGTATTTCTGCCATGAAACAGCTCCTCATAAAAATATCTGGAGTCGGCTTAATATCGGAGTCGGCTTAAAACTGTAGGTCCCTCCGTTTGTAGAAAAACATCAAGACGCACATTACAAAAAAGAGGAGGAGCTCGGCCAAACACCCAAAAAGGGTGTACGCGCCAATTATATATATATATAGATATACTTCTGCTCAAATATGAACGAGACTTTATCAATAAAATGGTCCGCGGATGACATATGGCAAAAATAAATTTTTTGTTGGATGGTAGGACTGTTATAAGCTTACATGGCAAATTTCAGCGTGATATGTTGTCACATAGTTTCTTTTCTGTGCTACTGTAAACAAGTCAAGCTCGAGTGTGTTTTTCGAATTTAACGATGGAAATTCAAGTTGAACAAAGAATTTGTTTGAAATTTTGTTATTCCAACAAAATTTAGGCTTCATACGCCTTAAAAATGTTGCAGACAACCTATGGGGACTCTTCTCTATCGCGTCCACGTGTTTTCCAGTGGTACAAATCGTTCAAAGAGGGCCGTACATAGGTTAAAAACTTGCCTCATGAACGTCGTCCAGCAACATCAGTAAACGACGAAAACATCGGAAAACTAAAGGAAAATTTGTTGAATTTTCTTCAAAAAGAACAACGCAAAACTATCGCTAAGGAAATGCTCGCCATAACTGATACGGACATCCGGCACATCATAACTGGTGACGAGACTTGGGTTTATGAGTATGACGTCGAAACAGCCCAACAATCATCGGAATGGCGCTCCCCGGAGGAGCCGAAACCCAAAAACCACGCCAAAGTCGCTCAAAAAATTAAGGTTATGCTGACTGTTTTTTTCGATTACGAAGGTGTGGTGCACTCGGAGTTCCTTCCGCAAGGCCGATCGGTTAACGCTGAATATTATTTAGACGTTTTAAAGCGTTTGCGCGAGAACATTCGTCTTAAAAGGAAGGAATTGTGGGACAACAAGTCAGGGTTCTTGCATCACGATAATGCACCAGCTCACACATCACGTCTTGTTCGCGATTATTTGAAAAAAAATAATGTTAATATCGTTCCGCAAGCACCGTATTCGCCTGATATGGCTCCATGTGACTTTTTTCTGTTTCCCAAGCTCAAGTTGCCGCTGCGTGGAAAACATTTTGAGACAATTAAAGTCATAAAAGAGAATTCGAAGAAGGAACTGAAATCCATACCGAAATCGGCCTTCCAGAAATGCTATGATGATTGGAAAAAACGTTGGCATATGTGTATCGCCTCCAATGGTGATTACTTTGAAGGAGATAAAATAAAAATTGAACAATAACCGTTTGTGTTTTATTTTAAATCAGTCTCGTTCATATTTGAACAGAAATAGTCGTCGGATAGATACGCACGTAGGGTACTGAAGTACTGCTTATTTTCTTCAGTAGCCCATAGTGGCATACTTTGTCGAACGCATTGGAGACATCAAGGAATACCACAGAGTATGTTTTTCTTTCACCAAAAGAGTTTTCAATTATTTGAACTATCCTACGTACTTGATCAATAGTCGCATCTTTGGTACGGAATCCAAATTGGTGCGTCGGCAACATTTTTTCGTTTTCTATTATTGATCCTTTTGACTAACATTTTTTTCACCATTTTCGATAGTATTGGGAAAAGGGAGATAGGTCTGTATGATGTTAGTTATGAGTAGATTTGCCTGGCTTATTAAACATGATGACCTCGAAAAAAAATATTTTTTTTTTATTATCCAGCAAAAGGTTCAAACGCGCGTGAAACTTAATATTTTTTATACTGCATCTCAGTTTTTCATTTTTAAATCAATATAATTTTTTAAAGAACTTTAAAATTTCAAAGGGCTAAGTTAAGGGCTCTTGTATGATATTTATATGGATATCAAAGAAAAAAGGATTTATTCCGCTGTTAAAATTTCTTTTACTTTACGCTCGTAAAAATATTATATATTTTTTTATAGTATCTATAGCGCATACTTTATTTCATCGCAGGATAGCTCAACTATTTTGTTTTTTACATTATTATTAAACAACAACAAAAGCTAAGTACAAATTTACGTTGAAAAATCAAAGAGGAAAATTTATAATAGAGCACCGCACTCAACATTCTTCTTACGTCTAGCTCCATTATCGGATCTAACTTTATATGGATATCAAGTCTTCTTTTCGGCTAAAATGCATTTTAGTCCTGGCGACTTCATTTAAATCTAAAAGCTAAAAACTATATTAGCTCATATAAAATTCTTGACGTTAAGAAATTCAGGTTGAAAAAATAAATAAAAAATGCTTATTTTTGTGAATTCAGGAAATTATTTCTAGGGCAACAAAAACTTGAAGAAATATTGCATAAACTGTTTCAAGCTAAAAAGAAAATGTATTGAAAAAAAATATCGCCGAATAAAACCTTCTACAGCTAACATCAGTTGCAAAGCTCCAAGCAGACATTATCTTCTGCATACCGTTCCCCAAGCATCACTCTTACAGCAAAAATATGCATCTTACCAAATTAAATATTTATTTCCCCACCAAGTATGTTGCTCATCATCAACCGCCCAGCCTTGGTGGTTGCATGCCTTTGGCGGCTGATGAAGCAAACATATAATATGCTGCAAATTTACTACACACTTTATTCAAAGTCATGCAAAATTGTGGGGATTTTACTTAATATGCAGCGTACAAGAGAGAAAAATCGTTACAAAGCATTTGCAGAAGTATCGAAGGGAGGGCAATAAGAAATCGCTTGCAAGGGGAGAAAATCATTAGAGGTGATTAACCTTTAATTACATAGTTACCATGTAGATTATCAAATGTACTACGGATGTTAGTACTTGTATGTATTCGTTCTTATAAATCGCTATACGAACGCTTGTATGTATTTGGGCAATATGTTGCGTGACTCAGCTGCTTAGGACATTCTTTAAGTAAAGACAGTCAGGTTGTGCAGTTTGCAATGCCCGTTTTTCATAGGAAGACTATCATCATCATCATCAGAGTTCCTCGAGCTCGTTGCAGAGCATAGGGATAACACAAGGTCCATGTGGAGTTTCTAGTCTCCCATCGGATGCATCTCAAAGTGGCGCATAGGGAAAACCTCAGCAGATATGCAGGGTAGGCAGAAAATAATATATGTACAACTCGCAGTCCAAAACTAGAAAACCAAGCAACGTCTCTCTCATATTGAACTGTTACAAACAGCGCAAAAAATTGAAGAAGTGAACAGTGTGGTTTCAGAAATATTGCGCTACTTGCGTTCTCATACGGCTGAGAAGATGTGAACGACGAAAAGCATGCCGGACGCCCGAGCACTTCAACAACAGACGAAAAAATTGATGAAGTGAAGAAAATCGTATTGACCAATCATCGAATCACCGTTAGAGAAGTTGCTGAGGACCTAGGCATACCGATTGGCTCGTGCTATTCGATTTTTTTCAATGATTTGGTCATGAGACAGGTCGCCGCAAAATTCGTACCAAAACTGCTCAATTGCGACTAAAAGCAGCATCGCATGAACATTGCTAATGAGATGTTGGGCTCTGTCCGCGACGACCCAAATTTGGTTCAGAGGATCATAACTGGTGACAAATCGTGGGTTTATGATTATGACGTGGAAACCAAAGTTCAATCATATCAATGGAAGCTGCCGCATGAACCAAGACCGTTGTTTGTGCATTCGAAATTAGTCGGCGAATGTCTTACTTCTATTTCGATTGCATCCGAATACTTTGATATTAAGCTCATTTGGATTCCCTGTCACAGCGGCTTAGAGGGAAACTGCTGGGCTGATGAGCTGGGCAGAGAGGGGACCCCGGCGACGGTATCATCGTCAAAATAAGAGGAGAACTTGTGGTGTGCTCCTTGACAGATGGGGCTCGCATCAACTCAGCAAGCACTGGGCTGGTGCGCAAACGAGCAAAGTCGCGAGATCCTGCTAGCCATGGGTAGATCGGGGGCGGTCGCGGGAACTTTTAAGGCTAACAAAGTCGCAGCTATCGAATTTGGTAGGTATCTTTACCGGATACTGTCCGTTAGGTGTCTATGCGGTGAGGCTTGGGATTGTTTCAAGTTCTTTCTGCAGAAGCTATCTGGACGACGAGATGGAATCATCTCAGCACCTTCTTCTCAGCTGTCCTGCTCTCATCAGGCAAAGATTCAGGCATTTGAGTTTTCACATTTTCGCTACACCGGTGGATATTGCGGGTTTAAATATCAAACAGCTGGTGAAATTCATCAGCAGCTTGAAGCGATAATACGAAAGCGCTCTTTTTCCACCTGTATGATTTATTTTCTTCTCATTTTCCTATTCTCTTTGGACAAATCAACACATTTTTTGATGAGGCACCTTGACGTATTGATGACTTAGAGTGACTAATAGTAGCTGTCATGCTTTTTCCTAAAGGTAGATTTATATTTCATTTTTTTTTTTTTTTGAAATACTATTATTTAAAGCTTTTGATATAAAAGCGGCATAATTTAGTAAAATTTAAAATAACTAAGAAAATGTTAATAACTTTGAAACTTACCGTATTTTACTGAAGTATCCTCAGCAATAAATCATGGCAATCGAAAAGCTATTGATACTACAGCAAAAAAATTCTTCAATTTTAAAAGGACTTTAACTCATGTAAGTAGGCGGATTTTCGATGCAATAACCTTCTAAATTCACTAATAACTTATTATTGTAGCCACAAATGTTAACAAACACATAGCAACGCATACATGGATACTGACGATATCTGAAATGAAACGGAAATATATGTGCCATTAATATAAATGAGTTTTCAATATGAAAAGTTTTTAAACCTTAATATATAAAAATTTGCGCTCACCATAATAGTACCACAACATATTCCAAAGTTTTGATTATTTTTAAATTTTTTAAATTTTCGTATATTTATAATACAACAAAAATTCTACAACTTAATTAAATAACTTAAATTTCATCAGAATTTCAAACCTTTTCGAGGACTCAATTTGATGGCCCGTTCAATTTTGCAATAATAAAGTGCTCGTCTGCACCAATAGTATTATAAATGGCTTCAAAATCGCGGTAATTTTTAATAATTTTCTTCTGTTTTTTTTTGTTTTTCTGGCGGTCTTGTGTATACAAAAAAAATGTCATGTACTCGATTTATGGAGCAAATGCACCAGGTCGCCGGCGAAAAAATTTCTCAAAAATTAACGCAAATTTTAAGCCACTTTCAGCTGGCACAATATTATACCAATATTTAATGGGGCATAAAACTGCATACTTGAAATTTTTCTGAAAATTCTCATTAAAAAATTTGATCAGAATATAAAAATTTTTTGAATTTTCAAAAGTTGCCTACAAAGTTCGCAGCTGCATATAATACAATACTATGAATATAATATAAAAAAAATAAATAACTATTTAGTCATATCCCTCAGCTGTATTGGCAGAGTGATGTATGTTTCATAAAAATGTAAATCAAATAGTCAATTAAGCTGCCTTAATGACCAACGGTCCAAACTTAAATGAAAATAACTAGCAAAACCGGCATTATCAGACTAACACTTGGACCGGTTGTCGTTAGCGCGAGCATTGACTTTTTGTTTATATTAGCGAATGTATACCTACATACAACATTCATATGTTCGTATATATTTTATGCAAATAATATCATTAGCTAAGCTTTTCGGCAGCGGCGAAAGTGTGCCCAAAACAAAACGCCAAACAGTTTTTGTGGTGGCGATTAACTAAATTCCTTGACACTTCAACATAAAATTTGTCAAAACTCAACGAACTTTGCATTTTCAATGAACGCATCCCGTTGGAATTCAATAGCTGTCACTAGTCACTTTTAGGGGCATATTAGTGACAATTGTGGGCACAAATTCAACCAGTGTCTGCTGAATGAAAATAAATATTTTTAACCATAAATGTTTGTGAAAAAGATTTTGAAATATTAAAAAATAAAATTTTTTGAAATAAAACAGATTAAAGAGTTAAGTTCTATGTGCAGTTAAAACGCGAACTTATATGCGTAGCAGAAATTGATAAAGCTAGTGAAGTTCTATTCTGTTCTGAACAAAGGGAGCAAAGGATGGAAATGCAGATGGTCCAGTAAATATGCAACACAAACGCAATGATTTCAGCTTTTCATCAACTGAAAATCTGCATATGCAGCCCACAGCAAACGTTAGCACGTCAACATTTAGGCCAGTTTTGAGAAATTTCTTGTGTTTTTTTTTTTAGTTTATTGTTTGGGTTATACCTCACTGTATAGCAAAATCCATAAATCCTGAGTTCAAGCTTTATAGACAAATTAGAAAACCTTAACAAAATTAGCATCACAATTTTACGGTTTTTAATTAAAGTTTCTAGAAGAATTTTTAGAAGTGGGTTTTATGGTTTATTAACTTTTATTGAGGTTAAGTGCAAGTTTGAAGTTGCTAAAAATTCCATTGATTTTTTTATAATTGTTTCCTTAACGTTGTTGAGCCTTCTGTCCATATAATGAGATACCGATATTTTTTTTTATAAAGATATGACGGAAGCAAAATCTTCTAAAAAAAGTACAGTACAATCTCTGTTAAGCGGACACCTGAGGGATTGAAGAAAGTGTCCGCTTATGGGAGGTCCGCTTAAGAGAGGTGTCCGTTACGACAGAGAGCACATATGTATATATATTATAAAAGAAAGTCCAACTTAAGGAAATAGCAATACAGCTTTGTTTATCAAAGCTATTAAATACAATGGGTGATCTCATTCATGTCTAAAATGGTTTTGTAAGCGTCAACAAAAAATGGCGCAGATTTTTATCGGAGAATCTATCTTGTCAATAAGTGCTACTTTGGATTAACGAGTCAATTGAGTAGAAAGCCTCTCTCTCGACGAACAAAAGTAACACTTTATAGGGCACTCATCATGCCCGTCCTAACGTATGACGCAGAAGCTTGTACGATGACAATATCCGATGAAGCGTCGCTTGGAGTGTTTGAGAGAAAGATTCTGCGGAAGATTTTTGGACTTTTGCACGTTTGCAACGGCAAATATCGTAGGCCATGGAACAATGGGCTGTACGAGCTTTACGATGACATAGACATAGTGCAGCGAGTAAAGATCCAGGGCCACGGCTCTGAAAGTATTCGATACGGTATCAGCTGGTGGTAGCAGAGTAAAAGGAAAGCTTCCTCTGCATTGGAAAGATCAGGTTGAGAAGGACTAGGCTTCCCTTAGTGTGCCCAACTGGCGCCGGTTAGCACGTGAAAGAAACGACTGGCGCGCTTTGTTAAACTCGGCCAAAATCGCGTAAGAGGTTATCTCACGAATCAAGAAGAAATTTACCAGATTTTTTCTCGGACTTATATTCCAATATAAAATAGCAGTCATTTTTTCCATTAATAATATCAAAAAAAGTGTAACTCCTAGCATAATTATTCCGCTTTGAAGAGTTTGAAATCCAATTGATTTACATCTTGAAATATATGAAAGTAAAAATAATTAAAATTTAATATTTTACAAATACTTTTTGCACTCATGAGGCCAACTCCAAATAACAGACCCACATTCCAGCCTATTACGCCTTAAAAAGCGTTATGGAAATCTTTCCTATGTAAGGATCTTTAAACTACCTGCTTTTTATAATGGTGAGGGATGCAAAATCTTTTTTGGATTACAAAATTAAAATGCTCGCTAAACGAAAACGTTTAGTCAAATATTACACATAAATCCATATTTTATCAAGACGAGACTAAGCACCAGCATCATAGGACGAAGATAGGGTTTTCTACATTTTAGAGTATAGGTAGGTAGCTTAGATTACAAGAGTACCACGGGTATTCTGCAAGTACCACTTAAGTATCGTTTTGATACCATAATGTGGACAAGTGCTTGCGAAATGAAGAAAAATCATTTACAGCACTGGATGTGCTGTTGATGTAGTGGAGGAAAAAAAGAAAGAAACTTCATGCGCCTAGCCGCCAGACCCGACAAAAATTTCCGAATAAAGTGTTCAACAGGATCCTTGTCCCTGTACTGAGGCCAACGTGTTTTTGAAATAGCGCACGATAAATTAGAATTCCATCTGTTTTGGGCTTTTTTAAAAAAGAAATTGTGCATTTTTCCTTTAACAACGGTCAAGGGAATACCGAAGTCTGAGATGGGGACAACAAAAACCAGTTCTGTCGACTCCTTTTTGGCAAGCTCATCGACAACTTCATTTCTCTCCACATTCCTATGTCCTGGAACCCAGATAAGAGAAATGGTTCCTGAATATTCGAGACGTTTGATCGCTTCCTTACAGGAGTTGACCGGAAGAGAGCTGCAGCGTGGCCACGACAGGGCCTTGATCGCAGCTTAACTATCGAAATAGATACTTATGCCTCCCCAACAACGATCCTACTTGTTTTCGGCAGTTTAAAGGAGACTGAAATATTGGCTAATTTAGGGAAAACCACCGATACCATTCCAGATTCCATCTTGGATCTGTCAATGAAAACAGAAATAGCTATGTCCGTGCAGTTTCTCCCCTCCTTTCTGCTTGGAATGATAGCCCTAGCACAAAACTCAAAACCCAGTTTATTGATAGACAGATCTGTACGAAGTACGGAGAAGTAACGAGAAATCTGGCTCAAAATGTTACCAACTTCGTCAGGAGTTTACCTCCACAAACCAATCTACTTCAACCTCATAGCGATTTGAGCAGTATTGGATTGAACTTGAAGACCAATGGGGAGTTCTCTGAACTCTCTCTAATTTAGTGATGTTATAACCCTTCCGAAAAAATACCCACCAAACTAGGCAAACATATGCCGAAATTGGCTGGAGTATGTTACAACAAAACATTTTTTTTTCGACATCCGTTAATGAAATTATTTATTATTTGACTCACCTTGAAAAATACGTAAGATAATATTTTTGTCAATGGCATACAAAGGAAGATTATATTATTTGAGACAACACTTTACGTCATTTACAAAAATAACTTAGAAAAGAGGCCCAAGTATACCGCCCTGCGGAACTCCCCAAGGTTGCAATATAGGGAAGTAGTTTAATATTATCAATCACAACGTAATTTGTTGTACTACTTAGAACGAACTCAAAGGTAGGATGCTGATTAAAAATCAACATGTGGAGGGAAAAGTAGCTGTCAGTAATATAATAAACTATTAATCGTAAAAAAATATTTTTTCTTTAATTTTGTGTAATTTTAAAGCGAAAAGGCGCTGTGAAGCATTTTTAAAGTTTATTCGCATGCAAGTGAAAAAAAGGCTGAATAGCAGGCTTCGTGCATAATAATAGCGCACTAAAGCTGCTACCGTAAACAGAGAGAAGTTACTTACATACACACATTTATGCATGTAGGCAATATGCCAAAGGGTTGACAGGGGCGGTAAGAATGTTGTATCAGCACCAGTAGTAGTTATACAACAATGCAACGGATAAGCTAAACTTTACGCGGATTTAACCGCATTTTAGTGCAGATAGAGAGACACACACACACAAACACAAGCATGAACACATACAAGCACGCCCGAACACAAACCTATGTAGTATACGAGTATGCAAAAAAACAGGTGGATAACTAAACAAAATGGTATGGAAATGCATGCAGATTAAAAACGAGCGCCAAGCAACATAAAAAATCAAACGAAATGCCAGCAAAAGAACGTAAAAAATAGTAAAAGCAAAATGAAGAAGAACAAGAACAGCACAGCGCACGCATAGAGTTTGCTGGTCGCTCATCGCAGAGTCACCTGTGCAATTGCCACTTGTCCACCAAAAACAACAACAACAAGCATAGTGTAGAGTATAGTCGAAAAGACTCAATGATGTTGTTGCTCGTAGCATTCTTGGCTGCAACTTTCAAGTACCGATATATTTACGTATATGCGTGTGTGTGTGTGCGCATACATGAAGTATGAAGTAGCAGCTCATGAACTCCTGGAACGTCAACTGCAGAAGGCATTTAGAGAAAGGAAAAAAGTACTGACTGTAAGCAATACAAAGCAGATGAAGGCAGAGGTGAGTTGTGGTGAAACGCGGAGTCATTTTCGTGTAGTAGTGTTGGCCACAATTGAAATAGTGGCAGTAGCTACAGTAGCGCAGAAACTGGTTTTACAACTTCTTTTCTTTAGCTACCAAGATTTCTGTTTTATTTTGTTTTGTTCTTCTTTTTCACATGTTCCGTGTCATGTTTTATTTCTTATTTTTAATTTAAAATTTTTCATTTTTTTCTGTTTCATTTTTTTCTGTTTCAGGAGACTCATATATCTTCGATGGAATAGAAATTGAACGAGTTTCGGACAGCAGCAACAACTGTCGACGGCGCATGTTTTGTTTGTGGCAAGTGGCATACAATCGGCCGCTTAGCAAAAGGAATTTATTTCGTGTGGCAGATAGCTGCTGCAAGGCTGGCAGTTGCAATTTTGCAATTCACAATTTGCTGTTTTTTTTGCCAAGTTGTGGCAAAGTTGTTACTTAAACGAGCATAGTTGCTTCAATAGTGGGGCCAGCCAGGCTATTGGCCTGGCGCGTAAAATGAAAAAATTAATTCCGTGCGAAATTGCTATGCGTCGTAACTGATGAACGCTGGTGCAACGAGCTACAGTGAGTGCTTAAATGCATTTGATACACTTGTTTATTGCTATGTACATATGTATGTGTATGTATGTGTATATGTATGTATGACTACATGTAAGTGAGTGATATGTGTTTTACAATGGAGCGTGTTATTTAATTATGTGGGAAAATAAAATATCAAAATGTTGCATTTAGAAAACATGAGCAAAGCCGATAGAGTTTGCCAAACAAATAGCAGAGTATAGGCAGATTATATTGAGTGTAGAATAATTATAACTAATTTATTAGGGATGCCGGTCTCGAAATCCTTGGATCCCGGTATTTCGGTGTTTTAAGCCCTAAATATCCTGTACGTGCGATTGTACGTATATAAACCTAGAATGTTCGGGATTTGAAAATACCGAAATTCCGGGATCATGGGACTTATATAATATGTGCATACATATATATATATATAGATTGTAGCCTAATAAACCCGGGAGTTTGGTGCGAAGGCGAAGGGAAGACCGAGAAACCGATAGATAGACGCAGTAGGAAGCGATCTCAGAGCAATGGGAATTAAAACTAAGAAGGAAAAGCAAGCGATAGAACACTTGGGAGGAGTTTTGTGAAGGAAGCTTTGACGCACTCCGCGTTGTAATGCTGTGAATGATGAAACCCGGGAGTTTCGGGATTTGTAATTTCTTACGAAGCATATGAATTCAAGGCGGAAAATCGCTAATATACAGTCTGTGTCAGATAAAAGAACCGCGATTGTTCATGAATTATAAAAGATATATATTTAAATTTGTTTTACATGAAAGTATGTACAAAACTACGAGTCGCAATTACTCAATAAGCCGTGTAGTCTCCATCGTTGTTGAGTCTAGTCGGGCATCTGCTCCATGCTTTGAACCAGCTTTTCTGCGCAACTCGTCGACAAAGAGGACAAAATTTTGCGAACTTGACGCACGAGTGGCTTTAAATTGTGAACTGGCTTTCCGGCAGGATGCGTTTTCATAGCTCCCAACAAATTTTCAAATGGGTTGGCGTCTGAGGACTGGGAAGGCCAGTCTGATACTGTGACGTCATTTTCTTGTTTTGTTGTTTCTCAATGTGTTTTTCTGAGAGCACGGGTTTTGATGATGTGGGACGGTAGGATATGTTCGCCTCCTTCAGCCGTCGTTCGATGGTGTTGCGACTTACATCTGTTCCCTTTTTAGCAAGAAGTGTGCGTGGTTGGCGTAGTCGCAAAAAAGGGTCCCGCTTAAAAAGTTGGATGATCATTTTATCCTGCTTTTTTGTCGTCACTCGCTTCAAGCCGCGCTCGGAACAGCCCTCAACTTTTTTGTACACCTTATGGCGCTGATTCTACATCACAACAAACTTTTTTGATTTTTTAATCACTTTTGCAGCCGTCGCGTAAGTTAATCTTGGCCCTTTTGAATGCTTGCATAAAAATACCGCCTCAAAACGGTTCGCGTACTTCTCACTAATTTTTGTTTGGTTGCGTTTACGGGAAAGTTTCGAACGACACTAACCTGAGTTAGCACTGGCGTCATAGCTCTTAAATGACACTATGTATTATGCAGCAAAAAGCAGAACGAAATATATATTGAGGTTACAAGAAAAAACCGGTTATTTTCATCTGACACAGACTGTAAATGAAGGAAAAAACCAAGGCATAACAAGACTCTTCGGAAGTTATAATTTTGAACTCAAACAGAAATTTAAATGCCTGGGCGTCGTACTCAGCATAAATAGATTCGTCCGTATCAATTCAAGATCCCACTAACAGTCAGCTAACATAGCATATTTTGGGCATATCAAACTTATGAAATTTTCATTGTTACCAAAGGAACAAAAACTGCAGATGTATAAAACTATCAGAAGACCACTTTCTAACCTACGGTTACTAAAAATGGATCTTTAAAGCAAATTGCGTGAATTTAGTGATGCGATTTGAAAAAAAAAATATTAAGAAAATGGGGCGAATTTATATATATACGAGCTATATACGATTAGAAGATGGTGCATACCGCTTCTAACCACAAATTCAGTGTTTTAATTGCGGGGCGAAATGTTACACGGTTTATAAAGTCGCAAAGATTACGTTGGTATGGACACGTCCTAAGAATGAGCAGCGAAATAACGACCAAAAAAATTGTAGAACCGTGACTAGAAGAGGCTGGGAATAGAGGCCGACCGCGGGGAAAATCGTTGCAAGATGTGAATGATGATATACGAAAAATGGCA
>JAYXIM010048991.1:0-11127 GCA_037575425.1 Anastrepha fraterculus
AACTTGTTGCATATGGGTTATGACAGAGAAAACTACTTTGTTTTAAGTTTCGATTATTTTAACGGTACATATTTAAGAACACTATTGCATATGGCATACGCATGCATACATTTACATAGCCATACAAAGATTTATATATATAGATATATATATCGCATATATATATTTATAATTGGCGCGTACATCATTTACTAGGTAATTGGCCAAGCTTTTCCTGCAATTTTTGTTGAGCGGCTTGGTGTTTTCCACGAATTCAGTGTATGCTGCTTCCGAATGGCAGATGGTTTTTCAGGGCAGAAATACAGCCAGAGCTTTGCCATTGCCTGCCAAGGGTAATCGCTAATAGAAAAAAACCCTTCCTGTCATTTGATTTTTCACGCCCGCAGTGGGTGTCAAACAGGGATTATTAATTAATTCTATGCCACGTTTATCGTTTTCCGTACACGCTAAACTTCATTTGTACGCCAAGCGGTATTTTTGAATTTTAAATGTTATTATCTGGTAACATTGTTTTATGTGACGTAATGATGCTTTCAGCAACTTTGCTTAGTTTTAAATAATTTTAATACTATAATTATATAAATATGATATAATATCTAAAAAAAAAAAGAAAGTGTGTGGTAGTTCACGGAACCCGCACGATTGAAGTGAAACTTCTTTTATCAACAAATCAATAATTTAACTATTATTTCAATATAATGCATGCAGAAGTCATGGAAAGCATGGAATGGAATTTTATTAAACAGAATTATTTATTTATTTTAATATAAAAAGAAATGAATTTATTGTACTCAATTACATTTGGTTCTCGGCATTGTCATTATCATTATTGGATTCGTTTTCCAAAAATGAAACAAGGGCTTTATGGTAACTGAAATACGTAAAAAATGATCTACATTCTAATCTATCAAGGTATCGATGAAATACTGCATCAATGGTAGTTCCGCATCTTGTTCTTGGTACTTCACAATCATTAACCATATTTAAATTTAATTTTTCTTTGAGGAAACTTATTAGAGTCTTTGATCGCTCTTCTGCAAAATTGACATTAAAGTCGCCACTCTTAAAATCATCGGAATTTGATGATCATGTTGTCCTAGCAACTCAGACCCTGCCATAGTATATGGTAACAATATTTTATGAATAAAATATATTATATCGTCTATTTTCTTATTTACATGAATATAAAGAGAGACAAGTAAAATTACTTGTCCATTTTCAAGTTGGCACTCTGCAGCACATAGTTCTCCAATCGTTCCCAAATTGACGGATACATTCTGTACAGAATGCATGTCGATATCCATATGAGGAGTTAATATCCTTGAAGTGTCAGTGGAGTTGTGATATATCGCGACACCTCCCCCTCGAGAGCCTGGATTTTTATATTTCACGATACAGTTGAAATTAGGAATGCTTTGTTCTTGTTCGTTATCTATCCAAGTTTCACTTCACGACGACACGCCACGCCAGTCTTTTAACAGATGGCGCTGGCATAGCGTGAGTTTTACGTAGTTTAGCGTAGTTTTACTCCTCACAGCGTTTCATCCACGCCACGCTTTTAACAGATGGCGCTGGCGTAGCGTCTCACATGTCGATGAAACGCTATGGTTTTACTCCTCACAGCGTTTCATCCTTCGAGGCAAAAGAAGTTTCACTTCAAAAAAAAATAGGCATTTATAAAATATATTAAAGTGGGTACTGGGTCAAAAATAAATCCCATAAGCCCCATAAACATGTTAAGATGACCAAAAACAAAAAAAAAATTCAAAATACCACCCCCAAATTTATTACATTTTCAAAAACAAAAGACACCAATTTTTATTTTTTATATTTATTTTTTTTTTAATTTTTAATTTTCTTTTTTTTGTTATTTAATATTTTCCCGTGTCACAACGCTTTGAAAATTACTAATCAATTTGCATAGGGGTTAACGCGCTTTTCAGTAAATTTGGTAATAAATATTTACAGATCGATATTATTTAATTCCCTATTTTAATTTCACTTCGCAAATATTCAAAAAATTATACTGTTCTGTAAATATTAATAAATAACAAACGTGCACTATTTTTTATAGCACATTTAAGGACGACATATAAACGCATTTTTTGTTTATAAAAATTTCTTCGATTAAAGGTAAAAGAAAGAGGTAATTTTTTTTTTAATTTTTAGCATTATGTTGAAATTTTGACGCTTTTCATGAGCGCTAATATTTTCAATTCCAGAATAATACGTTAATTCAAGGTTTACTGCTTCATAACAGAGAGTTAACCTCTACTTAACTGAGCTTAGAAATCAGGTGAGAGCAAGTGCTGCTTTAAATTATTTTAAGAACAAAATTGGCACTTAGAATAGAAATATTAAAAATCAAAACCTCCCCACAGCCCTAAACTACTTGAAAGGCTCGCTTTAAGGACTGGACTAGTATTGAAATATTTCGTTGACAGTCATCAAAGAAAAGAGTTGTATAGAAACAAACAATATAAAAATATAATAGTTAAAAAAAATATATATAAAGAAAATATAAAAAAAGTTAAGTGAGTCGCCTTTTCGTTACAAGTATGCATTTAGACTAATCACAAAAGCAATATTCACTTGCATATTGGCCGCACAGAGCTACTATAAACAAGTTGCTTACGAGCTAAGCGGCTATTTACAAAACTCACTTAGGGTTGCTCCAACTCGCTTAATTTGTTCTTGTTTTCTTACAGATTTTTTTCGCAGTAATAAAAAATGCAGCATTCAATCCTTTAGTGAAAACCCAAAAAAACTCTAGCGTTTTCTATTGAAATCAAATCTAGCTCCGTACGAAAGTCGCACAGTGTGATGTCCACATATAAACGGAGGCCAAAAATAGTAAATATGCTCTGATTTTAAGGAAATGTGGTCTACTTTCACTTAAGAAACAAGAAATGTGAAATTTGTTCAGGATTGATCCACTGCCACGTCTCTCACCCTGGTGGGAGTAAGTGTTAAAAGTTATCCGATTGTGATTAAACTTGGTTGGCATGTGTGTTTTACCTAGAGAAGCATAAATCCGAAATATAGTAAAGAGAGATCTACTGACAAGTTCACCACCCACTCCAATTGTGACCCCAAATGTTAAATTTGGTGGGATTTTGATGAAAAATTTTGTTAACGTTTATAATGCGCGCGAAAGCATTGAGATGAAATCTGTGCACATTTTCCATATTTTCATTACGTAAGGTATTACTACTGTTAGGCTGCGAGTAGACCCACAAAACATACTAATGTTTGAGACCAAATAATAAATATACTTTTTTAAGAAGTTTTTCGCTCCTAAATGTTTTACCTTCAATGGTAGACTCCTTTATAATTCACAATAGATAATCAATATGTCGAAAGCAGGCGTTCTGCTATTCAAATTAGCATAATTGAAATCATAGTTTTACACAGACTGAATATTTGTTCTTGAGTATAGCTTTGCACCCACTATCCATACAAAAATCACTAGTCTTACATTCTATATGCCGCATCCACAAAAATAAGTAAATTTAAAGTTGCTTATTTACATTAAAAGACGTGCACAATGAAAAAGCATAAATTTGACTTAAGTGTTGTTTTTTGGCAAAAGTCCTGTATTTAGGCTTATTCAACAACAACCCGTCTGGATGGAAATAATATTTAAATTTTTACTCTAAATTTACGCAAATTTATTTATCACTTTTATTCGTATGGCTTTGCGCTTTTGAGACTTTATTTAATTTTTACATTTTATTAATTTACAAGCATTTTTTAACAAGGGTGGGTCGATGTAGATAGTAACAATAATGGTTTTTTATCTCGCGGAGGAAACGTGCACACATCCCACACTATTCCTCTCAAATTCGTGTACGAGCACATTTGACTCACCGCTCGCTAAAACTTCATACTGCTTGTTTAATTGCATTTCGACCTGCCCTTATTGGAAACCCCTATACATATTTGTCTACTATTGTATTGTGCCACATTTTATTCTGAAGTGTTTACAACTTACTATTTCAGCTTTTGTGCGCCAACAATCGAACGAAATTCACGTTGCATGTAATTGTTATCAAGATAAGTTGCCAATAGAGCGCAGCTAGGCTTTGCATTCACACATATATACACTGGGATATTTGCAAAATTTCACTAATCAACTATTCCATATTTTGTATATTCCTTTTTTAATTACTTTTCCAGCACTTTAGCGAACTTTTTAAATTATTTTCCACACTAATTTAACTTTTAATACGTTTTAATACGAGTATGCCAATGTATTGGCTTATTTCTCCTTCCGGTTTTATTTCGTCGATAGCTATTTGCACTTTAAAATATTTCTATTGATTTACATTTACATATTTTTTTACTTTTGCATACTCTTCATCATTCATTTTATATATTTCCCTGTGATACTTTCGTGGCAATGCTTCTTATCCATGCCAAATGGTCAACACAAACACTTGAAGATAAATTCGTGAATTGCCCAACTGTATTTGTTGTTAAACTGCTTGGCCTGTCGTCATATTTTTATTTTCGCTCACAGTTTTTTTTACTGTTAGTAGTTAATGTTGCTTTAAAATTATGTATGTATGCTTCAATTCGTTGACGTTTGGATTTTCTTAAATGCACACTCAAAGCACAAACTTTATGAATAAAGCGGTTTGAAAAGCAGCAGCAAACACATTGAGACAAGACAGACAAGACACACTCGCAGTGGGCCCGCAAAGATCAAAAAGCCAACTTGAATCCAAAAACGTTTACAGACACGCAAACACTAATACTCGTACACATAAATGTCTCGCCACCAATACCTACATAAGGTACATACCATGCGCGTATATTTGAAACAAAGCTCAAAGCAACAACGACCGCAAAACCAACGATAATAACGTTAACGCCGATGTTGACAGCGCTGCCAGCGCAATAATTGCGTTTGGACGCACTGTTTATACACAAATATTTGCCAAACAAGCTGTGTTAGGTATGCATGTGTCTGTTTGCTTGCTTGCTTATGTGTTGATGTCAAAAAACCGGTAAGACGAAAAGGCCAACTTGCCACTTTGCCACACCACTATTGCTGTTTGTTATTTTTTTCTTATTCTTGTGCTGTGTTGCACATTTGCTAACTCCAGTCGACTTTTAACACTTATTTTTGTTTTATTTTCTTGTGCTACACACTTTTATCGCTATTGCTTTTGGTGTATACAATCGTAATCATTTCCTTCTATCTATGTACGTATTTAATATTATTTTTCACTATTTACTATTCATCACTTCTTCCCTATGGGATGCACCCTAAAAAGTGTCATAGGTTCACAAACTACGCTGTCACGATTAACTCTTCCGAAACACGTCCGAACACCACAAGAAGTCAACTAAAACTGAAACTCATTCACCGATTTGCGTGTTGGTGAGCAAACCAATGGTGTTGGTGTAGTTGGCAGCGTTTTAGATGCCAATAAGACGAAAAACTACCACCAACGAATAAAGATAACAGCGACGCTTGCGTAGCCAAAACTGTTATAAAGATGTAGAGCACATACTTATATATACATATGTATGGCATTGCATAGCAGAGCAGTAACATAGCTGCGTTAACATGAAGCTGTTCAAATGTTGTTTAACATTTATGAGTGAAATACGTTCGTAAAATGGACAGTTAAGAGCTACATAAATATTTTATAATAAATTTGAATGCACATCATCTATTTATTCATCATCGTTTATACATAAAACAAATAAATAAATAAGAAATTAATACAATATCAATAACTTAAATAAAGGGGATTCGTTTACAGGTAACAGGGAAAGTACTTTCTGCATATATGTCACACCGAACAACTCCTAAGAGTAATTGTATAAAATACCTTTTTACTGTTATTTAAAGTGCTTTTCGTTAGTAACATTTTCTTTCCTGAAATTGACTTGCAGGTTAACTTTTTGAAACTACTTTTTGGACAAGATGAAACAGATTGAAGAGAAAATTTGTGAATAGTTTTTTCATGGCGTTATTTTATATGAGCTGTGAAAGTGAACTGGAGGATGTTAGAATAGTGAACTTTTCTAAAACGAAAATCAAAAGTAAATATAGAAGATGATTGGAAACAGATTATAAGGAAAACACCTACCCGTTTGTAGGGGTGTAAGCCCCTATTATATGATATATACATATAATCTATGTATTTGAGTCAAAGGCGCCACATATGTGCCATGCGGCATGCCAGGATGCACAAAAACTGGTAACTTTCTACTTTTGCGGTACAAAAAATGCTGCGAAAATGGCAACTATTAAAGAATAACAATTTTGTATCGTGCAAATTTGTATCGATAGTGATTTCTATTATATCAAATAAAACGCAGAAAATAAATGGAATTTAAATTAATTGCGTCAATTCAAATGCGCCCTTATCTTTTTGATAAAAGCTTCAAAAGGTAGAGAAAAGGCACGCTGAAAAATAAATGTGCCACCAGATCTCGAATTACATATATTAACTATAATAAAATTTAAAAATAAAACATTTCTTAGTTGCATTAGTCTTCTAGGCTTAGACTGACCATTTTACTACTTCTTATCCTAGTATGAAGAGCTACAATTTGTTATTAGAAATTTGATTTGATTTAATTGTTTGAAAATATGAAATAAACGCGATTTACTTTTGAAAAATGAAAATTAAATAATCTATCTTGGATTAAAAAAATATTGCGTATGTGTTTCTCTTTCACTTCCAAAGGGGTCCCCAAGCTCGCATGGGAGAAGGGTCACTTTTCTTAAAGTTTGGATTGCGCTTTAAGGGGCAGCACCTTTTCGCGCTGCGTCAACTATTCCAAAAGCAGTGGAGAAATATGTAAACATTTCCCATTTAAGGTAGATACTTAATAGTTAGGATATCTACCTTAAAGTCACAAACAACATATCAGCGGCCATGATCGGAGTTTTATTCAAATTTTTCAATTGTTTTTTAAAAAATGGCTAAATTTTTGGCAAAATATATATACGTTTGTATATTTATTAAAATAACATATAAGGTTTTGATTAACAATTTAAGTTTTTATGAAAGAATATATTCATTCAAAATAATTATTGAAAGCCTTTTCCCGAAATGGAACATCTGCATTGCAATTTTAAATCTGGCTCCCTCTCTCGAAATAACGCGAAATGAACCTCTTACCGTTATTCAATGTTGCCAACCAAGGTTACACAAAATTGGGATTAGGGATTACACTATTTCCACATGTAACCAAACGTATTAATGAACATTCTTGAATATTCCAAAAATTTCCGTTCGTCTACCCGTAACTCTTAATAAAAGTGGTCAAATCTCTACATTAATTTATTTCGTGAATTGATTTGTTTTTCTATTAGACCTTTAAAAACAAGTTTTCATTTAGAAACAGTTGCCCATCTGAAAACGAATCAATTTTAGCCGTTATTAACACTCGCCAGCAACGCCCGCAGCGCAAGCGATTCGTCTTTATCTTTGTGTCCGGCTTCGCTTCCACTCTGTCTGCAACCTTAGGGGTGAAGTGTATGGTAGTTGCTGTAAAAAAAATATATATATATACACGAAAGTAGTTTAGACATAGGTGCGCGGTTCATATTTTTGTGGAGCATTGATAAGAGTTTTACGAGCCAAACGCGATGAATTGTTTCAATTTCTTCGCAGTAGTGACTCCATTTATTGAAAGAGAAAGTGCGAGCCCGTATGCAAATCCAAAACACATCTGTACTTGTGAATATTAAGTAATTAAAATTATTTTTTGGATAATTTTCAAAGCTATTTTCTTCAACATTCCGTTTGATTAGCTGCTCTTCAATGTCGGATTTCCTTTTTTTATAGCGTGTCAGTTGAATAATTTGGCGTATGACCCAATTTAAATACCGATATTAAAGTACGCTCGCACCAACTAGTGCTCCGCTTTTTCTTTGCCGCCTTTTTTTGTGGGGACTTGCTCATATGAATATTTATGAGCTACAACAGCTTGGCAACCCTGGTGTGCATGTACAGCAATTTCATAAGCGAAACAACATGGTTTCATTGCAAATTGAATTTGTTAGGCAAATTTTTACTGTCACTATTCAGTCGGTTTTCGCGTACTATGTACTCGCACGTGTATATGTGTGCGAGTGTAAAGTAGCAACTTGCAAATGTGCATGTGTGTGGTTGAGAACCATGAATTTTGCAGGAGTCTTAAACAATCAAATTACCAGCATGTGAGCTTTGGGGGTAGTCATTTAGGAATGATGGTACAATTTAAATAGCCTCTGGAGTGCAGAAGACAATTAAGGAAATCCGCATGCAAAACCAAGAATTTTTTTTTGTTTTCGTTGTCAGATGTTCGATTTCGATTTGGTTTTGTTTTCAATTTAGTTAACTAAACAATAATTGAAATATGTTACATTGTTTTTAGAACTACATTTCAAACGAAAAGGATAATATTTATGTCTAACTAACCGCTAACCTATCCTATTGTTACCATAGAAATGGAAAATGAACATACATACGAGGTGTGTTCAAAAATAATGTGAATTTTAATTTTTCTTAAAAAATATTTATATATTATTTTTATGATATTTCCCCCTCAGATATAATACACTTCTGCCAGCGTTTTTCCAATCTTCTAAGCAGTTCTGATGTGCACTTTTTGGTATGCCCTTGAGTTCTCTCAGCCATTCGGTTTTTATTTCCTCAATCGTCATAACACGCCTTCCTTTCATGTGTCTCTTCAATCTTGTGGGAAAAAGTCGCAGGGGGCCAAATCTCAAGAATAGGGTAGCTGAGGCATGATAACGGTGATGTTTTTGATAAAATAATTTCTCAGAAGCAAAGATGAGTGAGCAGGTGCATTATCAATGAGCAAAAACCATACATTTTTTTCCACAATTCCGGGCATTTTTTCGCATTGCTTCATGCAAACGGCGCATAACTTCAAGGTAATACTCCTTAATTAACGTAAGACTTTGTGGTAAGAACTCGTGCTGCACTACGCCATAGTAATTGAAGAAAATAGTGGGCAAAACTTTGTCATTTAATCGAACTTGGCGTGCTTTTTTTAGTTTTGGCTCACCTGGACTCTTCCCTTGGGGCGATTGAGCTTTGGTTTCGATGTCATTACCCTATACCCATGATTCGTCACCGGTTATGACCCTTTTTGCCGATATGCCGATATCCTCAGCAACTTCTGTAATGGTGATTTGACGATTCTCCATAGCAATTTTCTTTACTTTCTTAACCTTTTCATCGGTTGTTGATGTGCTGTTGCGTCCAGAACGAGCGTCGTTATTCACATCTTTGCTACTTCCTGTGAAAAGCTTGTACCACTTGTAAACATTTTTTGACTCAGAGTACTCTCACCATATGCCACCGGCAACATTTCAATTTTTGTTGAGCACTTTATTCCATTTTGTACATAAAATTTGATGCAACTTCTTTAATCCATTTTTTTCTAAAGCAGAAAATTGCCGAACACGCAAAACACTTTCTCAAACAAACTAAACATTCTATAATGGTAAAACCGTGAACATATTTCGAGACGAGTGTACCATCATAAAAAAAGTGCGTGTATCGTAGTACATATAAAAGAAGTGAAACTTTGAGGGTAGACAAAGAAAGAGAGAGAGACCCGAGAGAGAATGAGAGAGAAAGAATATATATCTAAATAAATTCACAACATTTGCAGAGAATACAAATAGACAAAATTTACAAAAAACGGAGAAGGGTCGACCGGTGGAGGTAAACGCCGGACAAAAACCGTGGCACTACTTCGAACGTTTATCACCCGCACAAACGCATCGATTCCAGAACCGCAGCAACGGCACAAATTAACGCAAGGCAATACCCATAAATCCGACCCGGAATGGATAGCACTTTATAGTACGCACAAGTACTAGCCAGCTAACGGAAATAAGTGCCAAAAAGTAGGCACCAAAAAAAACACGCCAAAAAGATTGGGTCCAAAAACCGCCCCAAACAGTAGGCTCCCAGGAAATATAACGCCAAAAAGTAGGCACCAAAATATATTTCCTACAAGTTTGCACCAATAACAAGCGCCAAAAAGTAGACAATGTTATTTCTCTCTAGAAATTACCAACCACGAGGAAAAACTCAGGAAAAATAGCCTAAAGTTTATCTAAAATATATATAAGTAATAGCTCTCTCTCTCTCCTTTTCCTCTAGGTTAAATCTTTTTTCTCTCTCGCGGAACGAAAATGCCCAAAACGTTGCATGACCTTGAAATGTTACCCTTCATTCTCGCTCATCCATCCACGCCTAAGAAATTTCATTTAAAAAATTATAGAAAGTCGAATGTACGTAGCGCGCGAAATGTGAAAATTCGCCTTATTTTTTGAACACACCTCGTATATGTATGTGTAAATGTGTGTCATGTTCGACGTATTCCATAAACCACATAAACTGTGCAACATCTTGTCTAAGATGCTACACACACTTGTCGTGTGGAAAACTTAAAATTATTGATGTGTAAACCACGCTCGATTTCCTTGTGCAACTGTTGCCACAGTTTGTAATTTCCGGTTGTGGCATCATGTAAAATGCAAGTGCAAAATTTTAATTGAAAATGCTTGGCAGAGTATTTTTTGAGATATAAACTGTATACTGTTGTCATCTTTCATATTGTTTTGTACTAAAATCCCAAACTCTGTCCACTTTTAGGTAAAATGAAAAATACTGCCTTGAGCAGGTAAGGCATTGGCTCGGATTGGTTAGAACACAAATTTGTTTACAGAATTCTGGCCTTTTATTGTTTGTGATTTAATTTATGGAGAAATCCGAGAGATTTTAGCACGGGAATGAACTTTTTTAACCAACATCCCCATTTTTAAAATAAACTACTAACACCCTGCGGTCGAAATTTGACCAAATACAATAACCACTTGAAAGCCGACTTCACTAAAATAGTAGTTAGGTGGTGCGAAATAAATTCGATTTACTTGAAATGGGGAAAGAGCATGACGCATAGGCTTCGCAAAAACAAATTTTAATAAAGAAGTTTGGGACTATGAGACATTAATCCGAAATTGGATTTACTTAAGTCCTTGAAGTAGCATAACCCGTATGAATTTCGGGAAGATATTTTCTGTTGTAGGTTTTAGTTAATGAGTTTGGGTAGATATCCAACTTTATTGATTTT
>JAYXIM010048992.1:0-25835 GCA_037575425.1 Anastrepha fraterculus
GCGTTGGGCACTAAATTAAATTTTGCATAACCTCGCTGAACACTTCCGATCCTTCAGTTCACTGCAGAAGTTTCTATAAGAGTTCAATTTAGATTGTGTAATTTTCTTCTCATATTCCTTCCTCAGTTCACCGTAGGTAGTCTAGTCTGCTTCCAACTGTATTTTAAGAGCTTTGATGAAAAGTTTCCTAGAAGTTTTTCGGAGTTTTTAAAGTTCACCATTCCGTCAAGGGACTGCTTTACCCTCTGTTCTCCTATGTTTCGGGCACACCTTCTCATAACTTTCAATTAAAATTATCCCCACTGAGTTTGTGACTTCTTCAATCGCAGTTATTGCACGCAGTTTTGAAACGTTAAGGATAAACTCTTTAGTGAGATCATCACACCGCGTCCAATCTGCTTGTTGAGGATTCCGGCTTACTGGCATCGACGCTGTCTCGGCCGCAAGCTTAAACTCTAGATATATAACGATGGTCCGTCAGGGAATCTTTATCGAGTACTTTCCAACCAGTGATATGATCTGGTATTTTGTAAATTGATAATGTCATATCAATCATTTCCTGTCCCCTGCTGGTAACAACGTTCTGTATAACTAAGCGAGATGTCAGAATGAAATCCATGAGTTTATGCCCCCTGAAGTTACATTTCATCAGAGTGTGTTCTGTGAATTTGTATCACATCCCACAATAAGACCTAATCCATGGATTCAGCGTATCTTACGACTTCCATATCATCCCTCGTAGCGTAGGGAGAATAGAGTCGCAACGATTGTCCCTACCTCTTTACTCCCTAACCGATACATTATTTTAGCTGTAACTAGTCATAAATCTAATATAAAAGCATATGGTTCAGGTTGAATAAGTGCAAAAATGTTAAATTTATAAAAATGGACAGTGAAGAACATCATGCCATATCGAGCTCGATCATTTTTGTTACCTATTATAATATTTTTCAGTGTCAAACAATAACTTGGTGTGGTACTTTTAGCTATTTGGCCTTATTTTTGGCAATATAAAAAGAGCTCATCTATGCAAAATATTACATTCAATCCAATAAAAACTTCTACATCATGCAGGTGTGGCTTGTGAAAAATAGGTATTAGACTAACTTTTTTGCTGAGTTGATGCACATGGCAAAGTTAGTATGTTTAGTGAGTTGATTTTTCCTTATTCTTCCTTAAAAACTTTTTAACATCCACTTTTTCAGCCACTTGGGCACGCATAAGAACGTTGACATAAGAAGGGATGAGTTACGCACTTGCGTATGAGCCAAATGGGTGATTCTTCATCAGCAGCAAAAACAACGGTAACATTGACAAAATAGTATACAGCATTAGAGCATTCGATAAGTTGCATGTGCTTATGAAATTTATTATATTATAGTATTAATTTGTTTCAAGTAGATATACGTTTGACGTTTGATAGACGTCTTCAACTTGGAATGGCTCGGAAATGTTTAAATTAAAAAGTTAAGGTATGAAGTAGCAATGCATAACGTTTTCTGTATTGAAGGAGTACAAATTATAGGGATGCGTGATCATCAAAGTCATGTTGTCCCAAGAAATATATGGTATTAGTTGGGGAAAAAGAAATCCATTATTTTGTCGGTAGATGGCTGTAGTCATGGATGTCTCGTAAAGTATCGGTCAAAAAATGTATAGCCATAAACTTTATCAAGGAGACATTTCACACAAAAAAAATTGTTTGCTGTCTTTTGTTTAATCCATTCAGTTGTGAATTACATAGTGTTAACAATGGAAATCAACAATGAAAGAATTCGGTACATTTTACAGTTTTAGTTTGATAAAGGGGAAAATGCAAGCCAGGTCATTGGAATTGTGAATGGTGTTTATGGTGCCGATACTGTAACAGCTAATAACGTGCAATATTGGGTTCGTCGGTTCCTATCAGGCATTTTTGATGTTAAAGAAAATGTCAATAAAATCACAGAAATAATCAAAATTGAGCGGCATATTAGTATTCGTAGCATCACCTGGTAGCTAAAAATCGATCATAAAACAGTTTTAAACCGTTCGCGCAAAACCCCAAAATAATATAATATTTTGAAGTTTCAATATGTAAAACCTTCAACTAAATTTCGATCCTTTTACTCCGATTTGTAAATATTTTTAAAACTTTTTATGCAATTTATTTTTTTTTCAAAATGCAGGTTTGAAAATGCTGAAAATTCCCTTTGACGTAGACTTTTTTTGCCTGATACTCATTCCTCCATACAACGCTTGAACGCTTCAAGGTCAGCGACAGTCAGCAGAAAAATTATTAAAAATTCACTGGAATTTTCAGGAACTTCAAGTTTGCGCTTCGCTATATTATTAGGTATATTAAGTTCTGATGAAATTTCATGCATTTTTTTAAGTTTGGTATAAAGTTTGAAACTTCAATTTAAAATACAAATTAATGTGCCAACATTTTTTGACCGACTGTATATAATTATTGGGTATGGGAATAAGTTTCCGTCCTTTCTTAGCCAAAGGTACGAACTATTTAAACAATTAAATAATACATGATATTATGTGAAGTATGTGCCATTGGAAGCTACTACTTTACTTTACTAATTAAAAATTACACAGTTTAATGATTAATTTTGCGCCTCTTATACAATATTTGTTACAAGCAATAGAGCACGTAAAGGTAAAATAGAGATTTGCATCACTCAATACTATTTTTTGTATTCAGTTAAAAATTTATTCAAGAACACTATCGGATGATTAATTTTGTACCACTTTGTACAAAATTTGTTATCCATTTACACGCGAGCTAAAGATTACGTTCAAATTTTAATGCAAAGTTGGGCTTGCTAACTGAAATGTATTTTTTTTCTTACACTAATATTTTTTACTTAATAAGATATTATTTAGGAATTATAATTTATTTAGAAAAACATTTTTTGTTTTGAGATTCATATAATAACGAAAATTACGTGTACAAAAAATAGTAGTGAACAGTGTTATTTCAAAATCATATAAAAACGGCCGTTTAAGAGGAGAGATAGGTGTACATATATCAGCCAATTGTTAGCTAACATTTTAGACAACCTAAATATTGCAATACATACGGCGGCCGCCGTAGCCGAATGGGTTCGTGCGTGACTACCATTCGGAATTCCCAGAAAGAACGTAGGCTCGAATCTCGGTGAAACACCATAATGAAGAAAAAGTTTTTTCTAATAGCGGTCGCCCCTTGGCAGGTAATGGCAAACCTCCGAGTGTATTTCTGCCATGAAAAAGCTTCTCATAAAAATATTTGCCGTTCGAAGTCGGCTTGAAACTGTAGGTCCCTCCATTTGTGGAACAACATCAAGACGCACACCACAAATAGGAGGAGGAGCTCGGCCAAACACCCAAAAAGGGTGTACGCGCCAATTATATATATAGGTATATATATATATATATATTCTTGGATCATAGAAATCAGTGTCGAATCAAAAAAAATTCCCTGTAAATACAAGCATTTGCATAAAAACATCCATATATCCGATAAAATGTTTCTTAAATCATGTTTGCTTAAAACCGTGTTTCGCAACATGTTGACAAGAATCGAAGTAGCGAATTGACACATTTTCTGTTAATAATCCAGACATTCAGTGCAATCAAATGTTATACTGAAAAATGTTAGCTGACATTCTCCAAACAGTTCTCGTTAATACCCTAGTTGAGTATGTTATGCCAACGACACAGCACTTTACTTACAGCTGTGCTCCCATTGACGCCATCGTCGCTGTAGGTTTCATACAACGGCAGTTATTTTTCAGCTTCTTTCGCCGCATGAGCGCTGCTGTTGCCACTCCAGTTACATTGCTTTACTCACCAACAAGCAAATTGGTGAATGAGTTTCAGTTTTGGTTAAATTTTCTTATCGGTCGGGTGTATAGCGGTCGGTAGCGTAGAAATTACGCTGTTAAAAATAAAGTTATGAATATCGAAGCCGGTAAATAATGAACAAAGAAGAAAAGAAGTAAACTAATTTTTAGACTGTCTACAAATATATGCGCATGTGTGTGCGAATGTATTATAAATGGCCGTAAAAGAACAGAGAGAAAAGCTAATAGCATAAAAAGAAAGATAATCTGCAGAAGTTCGTAGTTGAGTGCAGTCAAACAATATGCAATACAACGCAACAACAATACGGTAGTGGCAAGTTGGCCTTTTGGGCTTACCGGTTTCTTGGCATAAACACACAGTCGAGCACATAAGTATTCTGTGCTACATACACCCAAGTTCTCCTTTCAAAGCACTAACTACAGGCTGGGTAAAAAACTTTATATTTGTAAATAGCATTTATTGCGCTCTGTGTTGTCAACGCTAATGTTAAAGTTGTTATCTTCGTCTTTGGTGTCTCAGCGTATATCGCGTATATTTGAGTATTTTGCTATTCCTGTATGACACAGTCGCATATGTGCTTTAGTGTGTGTGTGGGTTAGTGCATGCAGCCCCTTTTTTTGCCTTTGCATTGGCTTTTTGATCTTTGTGTGTGAACTCTGAACATTTTTTTTTTTCGGTCTTGATTGCTTTATAAGCCTTTCTGTTTTGCTTGTGCTTTGTGTGTGAATTTATAAAAAACCCCAAGCATCAAAACATAGAAGCATAAATAAGAGCAATAACAACGTAGCATGATTGATCAAAAAGCGAATACAAAATTGTGTAATAAAATATGAGATTATTTTTAAGTGCTTGTGTTGACCGTTGGCTGAAACTTTGAAATAATATAAGTAAACTAAAAGAAAAAACAAAATAAATAAAAAAAAAAGAGTTAGCAACTGCGAAAATACCTAAAATAGCCATTTGGACACAGATTTAGCTATGTACATTTAAGGTGACACTGACATTTTCTACAAGTGAAGGGATAACAATTAAAGTGAAGGTGGATAATACGGACTAGTTAACTTGATATATGTGCGTTTGAGCAATGGTGTACAATAAACCTTTTATATCTCAATGTAAAAAAATTTATTGTGATAACATTTACTAGGAAATCAAACTTTTATATATTTAACTACAAATTAAATCAAAGTGTACTAAGTCGGCACTACGAAATGAAAGATCTAGGCATTATTTTTGACGTTAAGTTATCATTCTCCAATTATGTTGATTTCATTAGCCCCACGGCATTCGCAATGATAGGTTTCATTAGAAGAAACACTACTAACTTCAATGAGTAGACTCTCTCTCGTGGGAGTCAGGAGGACCTTATCGAGACAACAACGCACTGTGGCCATCTGTCGCATTAGATACTCTGACTGGTTTACCACCACTTGATGCTTTCATCCAAGGAGAGACCTTGAAGGCCATCTGCAGGCTGAAACACAATGGGAACTGGTCTACGAGCAATCCAGCGAGACAAAACTGCACTTTGCTCTTGGAATGCATGCATCTGTGTTTCAAGCGGAGGTGTATGCAGTTCAAGAAGCGATGAACTTTGTTGTGGAAAAGCGATGGGGAGGCAGATCTATATGTGTCTGCAGCGACAGCCAAGCTGCGCTCATGGCCTTAGACAGCCACCAAACCACATCAGGGGTAGTCGAGTCCTGTAAATCCAGGCGGAACTATGTCGGCATGTCGGCAGACATAATAGCCTGATGCTGGCATGGGTCCCGGGACACGTGGGTATCGCGGGTAACGAGACCTCTGACTCCTTAGCTAAGATGGGCTCTGAGGCCAACTTCTTTGGCCGAGAGCCCGTTTTGCCGCTCCCTTCTGCGGCCATCACAGCCACGGTTAGCAAATGGGAACCTACCACCTACAAGCGAGCTTGGCAGGCTGAGAGAGGCTGCAGATGGACTAAACTGATGTTACCGGTCATGTCCGATCGACTATCGCAAACCTTTCTGTCATTAAGCAGAGGGGAGTGCAGACGGCTGGTTGGACTGATGACGGGCCACTTTCTGTGGGCGAAGCACATGGAAAGGTTAGACATCTCAGACAGTGTACTTTGCCCAGCTTGTGAAGAGGACGATGAGGCGGCGGGCCCCTTCCTGTGCATCTGCCCCGCCTTCGGTCGAATCAGGTTTGAGGTCTTTGGCACTGATGTGTTTATAAGCGACCACCTTGGCTTCTTGGCACCACAAGATCTACTCAGATTTCTTCGGAGATCGGGTACACATAAAGAAAATTAAAAGGGAATCCAAGTGAAGTACAATGGACTTAATTCTTGTCTAAGTGCTGCACTTGCTAGTTGTCCCGACAAAAAAAAAAACTAACTTCAAAGATCCTCAGACGTTGAAGTCGCTTTATATTGCATTAGTGGGTAGTCGCCTAGAGTATTGCTCATTAAAATTGAATCCATACTACGAAATCCATTCTAAGAAAATTGAAACAGCACCAACAATTTTCACCAAATTCGCTTTGAATAAAATCTACTGGCGAAATGGTCCGGAAATTATTAGGCCTACAGTCATTGTCTGATAGAATAATCTACTTTTCATTAATTTTTGCTTATAATTTTATCAATGGCAACATTAACTGCAATGAGTTGACCAACCTTTTCCAAACTCATATCTCGCCTCATTGTCTTAAAAATAGCCGCTTGTTATTTAATGAATGAGCCTATTATGCCTAATTGTATTGATCTGTAAGGCATATCTCTATAGACTGAAATAAATGAATATGTTTAATAATTAGTTAGGATTAGGTAAAAATACTTGTATCATATTATTCACAGAAACAATCTTTGCTATGCCAGTTCGTATTTCTTTAACTGGTCCGGAATCAGAATCATGTTTAATTTTAAGTAAACATATAAATTTGAAATTGAATTTCATTTAAAATAATTAACATCATAAAATGCATGTCAGCTCATGCTGCCGAGTGTTGCACGAAAAACAACTAAGCGAGTCCTTCCCTACTGTCTCAGGCGTGAAGCAAGGTTGCGCACTCTCTCCCTTACTCTTCATAACAGCACTGGACATAGCTTTCGAAACTTATAATCGATGTGGTATAAACTGGAAGATGACTCAAAAACTTGGCGACCTATCATATGCGGACGACGTCGTTCTAATTAGTAACTCATATAACGAATTTCAAACAAGACTCTCCAACACAACAAACGACTGCTTAAAACTTGGCTTACAAGTTAATATAAAGAAGACCAAGTCTATGAGAATTAACGTAATCAACAACACAGAGTTTAAAATAGACGGAGGACAAGTTGACGATGTAAACAAATTTGAGTATCTAGGTAGCATCCTAACCCCCGATGGTGGCACAACGGCTGACATTCAGCGTAGGATATCCATAGCGACGAACACGTTTGCTGGGATGTCACGAGTGTGGTCTAACAAAGCGCTTAAAAGAGACACTATAATCGGTATATTTAATGCTTGCGTAAAATCTGTGTTACTGTATGGTAGCGAAACGTGGCACATGAAACAAGACTCAACGAGAAAACTACAGGCATTCGTAAACAGATGCTTGCGACGCATTATCGGTATCTGGTGGCCACGTACTATATCTAACCCTCGCCTGTGGCAACTGACGAACCAAAAACCTATTGAAAAGGAAATAATGCACAGAAAGTACAAATGGATCGGGCACACCCTCCGAAAACAACCCGATGAAATAGCCTACTCAGCCTTACAATGGAACCCGCAAGGCACTAGAAACAGAGGGCGTCCCAAAATGACTTGGCGTAGATGCGTTAACCAGGAATCCAAAAAGTCATTCAATGAATTAAAATTCCTAGCCAGCAATCGGAATATGTGGAAATCTTTTGTAGATAGACTAAGTTCTTAGTACATATACCTATATGTATCGTAATACCTGAACATGTCAATAATAATAATAAATAATAATATAAATTTGTATACAGAAAATAACAGAAAAAAGAACAAATGTGCCAAAAGTCCTTCGCCTGATATTGGTATAATGGGTACATTCATCTAAGATATGTTTTACTGATGTTCTAGACAACCTACAAAAGCAGCAGGATGCATGCCCAGAGTTAAACAGGTAACTGCGACTGATCTGCGTGTAATCTAAACGATGTCGTGAGAATAACAAAATGTCTGCATGTTTAGGTGGGATAGATAGGCTGGAGATATCAATTGTCGCGTAATGAAGAAAATACTCATTGCATTTCAATGGAACTTTATTATCTAGGTACTGGCTTTATTCAACGTTTTAAGTCAATTTAATTTCATTTGTTTGCTTGATATGCAAATCTCGAACGCAAGTTACTAAAACACTGTAATTGATGAACTTTATTACGTCATCGATGACAGACTGACTGTTAGTGCAAATGCAAATTTTTCATTATTTTTGGAAGCTATGAGAGCGGCTTGATATATAGCAAAGATTTCATTAGTAAATGTTGAGCAGTGATTGTCCAGCAAACTTTTTTTCACAAAAAGTAGATCCTCAGATATATCTGCGAAAGAGGTCGATAAGTTAGCTTTTCAGCCATCAGTAAATATGAATTTGAACGGCTTAACATTTAACTGTCGTTTGTGTTCAAGGAAAATTTGTCGGTAGATATTAACTGGTTCAACTTTTTTCTTGCATTGCGGAGTACTTTTTAATCATTTTTTTTTGATAGCGTGAGTTTCGAATTATTTTTCAGCAAAACAAAAATTATATTCAAATTAAGTTATTTTAAGTAAATTAAATATATTTGTATAGCTGATTATTATTATGAAATTTACAACAAAAAATGTAGTGGTGGTTTATATTTGCCTCATCTACTCTACATATATACAAGGTGAAGTTTAAAATAAAAAAGGCTGAGCTTAAATAGAAGCGTCAGGAGTTTTGTTCTGATAACTTCGAGTTTATCGATTCAAAATAGTCCCCTCTGACTTCGATATACTGTTTTGCGCGATCTAAAAGCTTTTCGAAAAAGTATTTCAGATCATTGACCGGAATGTCTTTCAGGATGTCGGTAAAAGCCTTTTGTATGGAATCTACGGACGCAAAATGTTTTCCTTTCATTGCCAAATGCAATTTTCCGAATAAATAGATTTTACAAAGAGCCATATCAAGCGAATACGGTGAGTAATTGATTGTTAAAATGCGTTTTCTAGTCAAAAAGTCGGACACAAGAGTGCATCGATGAGATGTTGCATTATCTTGCAATAAACGCCAGCTTCCTCCTTCGCGGTATTCAGGGCGAATTCGACGAATGCGATGCAACAAACACTCCAAAACACCACGATAGAAATTGGCCTGTTGGCACGAACTCCATGTGGCACGAACTCGCTTGGAATCGTAAAAACAAATGAGCACCGACTTGATTTTGACTTCTCTAATCAGGAATTTTTGAGTCGTGAGGCCACCTCTGAAACATGTAAGCCACTCATGAACCCTGGAGATAGGCAATCATCGCCATAAACTTTTTTTATCAATTCAAATGTTTCGGTAAACGTTTTACCGATTTTAAAACAAAATTTGATATTAGCTCTTTATTCTAAATTCATTTTTGTACCGATGACAAAAATACACCGACCATTTAGACGCAATAACTTCGCTTCCACTGAAGCGAATGTCACCAAGTTTCACTGGAAGTTAGCTAGGGATGTAACTCCCAACGCACAGATGACGCCAGTCTTGTTTATTTTGGACTTCACTTTGTATGTTTAACAATGTTACGTAGCGCCCATGTATACATATTTCATATACCGTAACGAAAAAAAAATCGCCGTATACTCTTGAGTTTAAAATACTTTTGCAGGGAATATTCGAAATTTATTTTTATTTCTGCATTGTTTTTTTTGGAATTTGTAGGTGGCTCTTAGTTTATGATACATCGAAATTTTTTTTTTTTAAGAAATTAAGTTTTTTGTTTCAAAGTTCCTTCCATTCTAATGTACCACCCTAATTCCAGTAAATTATTAAGCTGCTGCATTTTTCAATTCCAAGGCAATTTAGATTTTCTTGGTTAAACGTAGAGGTCGCCCTTTTACATTTTTCGCCATATATTCGGCGTTTAAAGACGGATCTTGGTGCATGATATATCGATATATTTGTCTCAAGAAGACACTTTTTTTGTTTCAAAGTTGTTTGGTTCAAGTACCTCGTTCTAGTACTTACTCACCAGATTTCGGTGCCTAGCACCCTAATGTACCAACTTAATGCCAACAAATTAAAGCTCGTCAAAAATCATTCAACTTCTGTTAAGGAAATTTTTCGATTCGAAGATAATTCAGATTTTCTTTTGCCCGAGCGTAGAGAATGCTCTTTTACGTTTTCGTCATATCTTCGGTGTTGACAGACGGTGCTAAAAGTATGATACGATATTTTTAAGATAACTTTTTATATGTTTCAAAGTTGATTGACTTCAATACGCCGTTGTGATACATATCCTACATATCTCATGTTTTCAGACGATTCCATCAACTGAAGATGAGGCAGGCTTTGGCAGATCGATCGTTGAAAATGTCGATAAAATATAAAATCATGGAAAGCGTGGAGACAAACCGGCATGGAGACATTTATTCTCTTGTCAAGCAATTGAAAATTAGCCAGAAAAAACTCAATCGATTTAGATACCAAATTCACAGATTAACGTAATGTCTTTCTAATCGAAAGTTTACACCGCGCGACAAAACGACACATCAAGATTTTGACCTTTTTCATTTTCTCGATTTAAATGTATGTTAATTTTTTTTTTAATAAAAATATAGCTAAGTACCTAACGAAAACCTTATAAGTCCCATTTTAAAATTTTATAAAAAAAATTAAAAAATGTTCGCAAACTTTTCATCTCAAATCCATGGCTTTTAATTGGAATTTGCGGTATGCAGTTTTATAACCTATTAAATTTTATTATAGCAAGCACAAAAAGAAATGTTGATGAGCTATTATTTGTCGCAGTCTGTAGCCACATCACACAACACGTGCGAGTACTATTGAAAGTAATAATATCAATCGGTTATGATGAAGATTTCGGCAACTTAAAACAAATCAAAAACAAATAAAAAATATTTAAAAATATCGCGTTACTACATACGAACATATTTATTTATCCCATTCCATAAAACAATCAAAATAAGCCTTTCATTCTACATCTAATATTTAAAACATTTTCACTTGTATGATATCACTGCGATTTTCGTGTAACTGCGCAGAATATCGAAAAATTTCAAAATTGTTTACTAATTATCTTTACAAAAGTGGCACGCCAATCAAGCTTTCACTATTGAGTGGCTAAAATTGCAAAAAAGGAAAAGCCTGCCTACCACCTGCCACACAAATAAACCACTTTTATCAAGCAATCAACTCTATGCCATTTGCACTGCTAGTGAAGCGGACGCAATCTACATGCGTAAATATGTACTATATATGTGCATATACCTATACATAGATATGTTACTCTACAGCAAGGTGGGCGTTGTGAGTTGAGTACAAAAAAATGCGCGTGGGTCAAAAAATCAGCAGCAAAGTCAATGGACAGAAAAAAGAGTTCAGTAACAGGTTTCCCAGCTACTACTGTAAACGCTGCTTCAATGCTGAACATGTCTTCCTTCATTGCCTACTTTTCTGTAGGCACTAGAAACCTTTTTTCTAGCGAATACCTTCCGTGTTTTATATTTCAGAAGCTGAGGTCGAATTGCAGCAGTACAAATAAACAGCCACGGTCAAAATTGAGTTTAGAATTTTTTCCATTAAGATTGGGTTGCCAAACAATTTTTTAATAAAAACGAGGAGTTTAAATTAAAACTGCAAACGTCATTGCAATAAGCTGTTTTTGTCGAGTTCAGAAAGGCCAATTAGAGTTGCTAAGTGAAATCTAGTTTTCCTCAACGTAGCGAAAGCCTACCCTTTTCTGTCACGACCCGCAGGTGCCGCATTGATTAACTTCAGGATTGTGGAGTTTTTTTGTCTACATTCATGCAACATGACCTATCTAGCGGAGCTGTTGACTTTTTTCATTGTAAGACATATTTTTTCCTTCATGTAAAGTTCAAAGAAGCAGCCGCCATAGCCGAATGGGCTCGGAATTCAGAGAGAAGATAGGTTCGAACCTCGCTGAAACACCAAAACTAAAGAAAAAGTTTTGAGGCTGTAGGCCCCTCCATTTGTGGAACAACATCAAGGTGCACGCCACAAAAAAGGAGCTCGGCCAAACACCCAAAAAAGGGTGTACGCGCCAATTATATATATAAATATAAAGGTAATGCAGCTCATTTTTCCGTAAAAGAGGCACCTGTCGCGTGTAAGTGATTTTGCTAGTCATATACATTTTATATATTACTAGCAAACCCGGCCCCCTTCGCTGGGCACACTAAAATAGAATAGATATGGTTTAGAACAGAAAATATATGATATTTATATTATTTATTTCTTTATTCTTTATTCAAGCGCTTTGGCATAAACAATATTTTTTGTTTTTCTATTTGTTTTTGAGTAAATATAAAATATAAATTTAAAATCAGGAAAAAAGAAGATTGTTTTTAAATTTCAAATCAACGCATATGAATAAACAATCGTCTTTTTTCCTGATCATCCATGAATTTTTCGTTTCAATTTATATGTTTTATTAAGCAACGGAGCTTTTTCAACCATTATCCATTCATATTTTTCAAAAAAAAAACGAAAAAAATTTTTTTTTCCACGAACACATAATTTCATTCGAATTTCACATTAAATTCACAAATTTCGTAAGAAATTATTCACTGTTCCAAAATCCACTCCAAAAAAATTCACAAACAATTTTTACATGTTGCACTTACGTTTCTTCCTTATGGCATCCAAATCAGAAAGAAATATTGACACATTGTAACTCACACTGTCAATTTGACAGTTCAGTTCCGCCCCGAGCGTTAAAAAAGTAAGCGACATTATGGCTGGTTCAAAAGAACGCTGTACCCGTTGCCAGTGCTCCGAATTACAACCAAACTTTATCCTAGTCATCAATAGGTATGAAAATTTCCCCGTATTAAAGCACTTATCAACAGCTTTCATTTGATACCCATATTGTACATACACTTCCGAAGGTTACCCGGGTCCACGTTTTGACCTATATCTCGAGCCCTATTTCCAAAATAAAATATAATCCATGTTACTCGTGGATGATGTAGCTTTCGAATGGTGAAAGAATTTTTAAAATCGGTCCAGTAGTTTTTGAGCCTATTCATTACAAACAAACAAACAAACAAAGTTTTCCTCTTTATAATATTAGTATAGATTACCAAATCTTACGCTATGCTTGCTTTTGCTAGGCGTCATAGGTTCAATTTCTTCGACTTTTATCCGTTGAAGCTTTTATATATGGCTTTTTTCATGCTGCTATGAACTGAACGAATCCGGAATGTACCTATTCTTTCATTTCGCGTTGCGTAATTTACGCTTTTCGGATCCTATTCTTACTTATAAAACGCGATGCTTATTGATTAACTTAAAATCATTAGAGAACAAGAGCATTAACTTATCGTTGTCTTTCCTTTTTGATTTGATTCGTGGGGATATTGAACATCTGATGCTTCTTGAGAGGATTTTATTTATTATTCCAGCCAGAGCTCTTTGCAGTTCGGAGTTTTTTTATGTTGGTCTCGCAAAATCGCTTTATATTCGAAATGCTTTTATTATATATACATATATATAATTGGCGCGTACACCGTTTATGGGTGTTTGGCCGAGCTCTTCTCCTATATATTTGTGGTGTGCGTCTTGATGTTGTTCCAATACTTTTATTCTTCTTCTTAATTGGCGCGATAACCGCTTACGCGATTTTGGCCGAGCTTAACAAAGCGCGCCAGTCGTTTCTTTCTCGTGCTAACCGGCGCCAATTGGACACACCAAGTGAAGCCAAGTCCTTCTCCACCTGATCTTTCCAACGCAGAGGAGGCCTTCCTCTTCCTACTTTTATTACTAGAGCCTTAATTGAGTTTAATGAAATCTCTGAATTGGTTGAGATACATTTTTCATTTTCAAGAGATCCCCATTGAAATTTTTGAATATTTATTATAAATAGTTCAATTGTACTTTTTTAATGCATATTAGCCTCATGTCTACCTATAAGAATCTGGTATATTTATTGGCTTACTAAATAAATATTGTAAATGAATGAAAATAAAAAACTAGAAATATCAACTGGTACGTGGATACGGAGGCGCAAGTGCTCTGTCTTTCTGTTTGATGACCGAAGGTGTTGATTATTTCAAAATTTCACATAATAAATTAAAACAGCGAATGCGAAATTTGAAACAACACTTTTTTTTAATTATCCGTAATGAACCACACGAGTATACTTTCCATTTTGATTGCTAACACAGCCTAACAACTTTACAACAATCTTACGCAACACGCACAAATGAAAGGCAATGTCTCCCAACCCAATTTTGTCGAAGAAGGTATGTCGAAATTTTTTCACGGTGGGGAAAGCTATAATATATTGAAAAAAAGTGCAATTATTTTTGCCGAAAATATTATGAGCGAAGCTACTTTAAATAAAATTTCTGCAGTATAATTATAGGGGATTTTTTTTTAAATTTAAATGCGAATTTTATACCCGCTCGTTACCCAAAGTTCGTTAAAAAAGGCAATTAGAGAGTTCAAATCTTCCACAAAAATTGACAACGTACAATTTTACGGGGACCACCGATAATGAAAAACTCATGTGGGTAAAAAAGGTTAGTTCAAGGTAATGTTTACACATTTGGCACAGAGGCATTGCGACCATTTACACTTTTGAGCATTTCGATGGAAAGCAATTTTACTAACTTTAGGTATTCATTACTATGATACTTTTGGGTTTTCTTAGCGAAACAGCAATTTCACTTTCTTTCGAAAATGGCTTCTTTTTTGTTAATGCAATTTGACTACTTCCATTGAGCTGCTTGCTTGCAATTCAGCAGTTGTTCTCACTAAATATTAGGGTAAATCGTTTCGACAGGATGCACAGTGGTCCCGCTGCGTAGGAAGAGCGGTCATAGGAACTTTTGGCGTGATAAATGACTTTTTAGTACGTTTTTAAGTTGATAAATGTTTTTATTTGTTAAAAAAACATTAAGACATATAAAAAGTAATATATATATAATAAGAATATATATAAGATATAATAATAATGATATATAATAAAGTAATATATAATTAATATAAAAAGTCAAAGGAAAATTAGGTACACACATTTTTTACACAAAATTTTTTTGTTCCGTTTAAGGTTTTGCATAAATCTTAAATTATAAACAGTAATAGAAAAAAACATTAAATTCCGAAAGGATGAGTTAACTTATTCTTATTTATGAAAATAATAAAATATTCACTTTCCAAAAAGTTAATGTACTTAGAAATACAAAACTTTTAACTCAGTAAATCTAACACTTCTCTTGACATCATAGATTTCTTTTTACATGGTAATTTTCGTAGACTAGATATAAATGGATCGGAATTAAGAAGAAGCCTGTGTAAAAGATCCGTGTTAGTTACAGTTCTTGAGTGCTTTCTGGTATTGTCACGTCTGAATTGTTTCACTAATTTATTACATGATTCAGCTGCCTCCTCTGATAATTCTCCAATTGATAATAAACAATGATCGATTACCTCCGACCCATGAATGAGCACTTTATGAACTGATGCAGGTAAATTATACCATGAATATTTACTAACTAGAATTTTAGCAGTGTCTAGTGCGTATATTTTGAATTTATTCGAATTAATTTTAAAACCAGATGAAAGACATTGTAGGAGATAACTACATCTGTCTATAACGTGTTTGTCTATTCCTGTGATTTCGGATGATATGGTTGAATGAAGGAAAAATTTTCGTGCTGTATTTCCATCATTAGAGGTACCACTTCCTCCACTTCGCGGTTTGTCAACTATCAAGCCTAATTGTTCTCTAAACTCCCTCTGAACGAATTCCTTTCTCTTAGCTAAAAGTGCTTTTTCCTCAGATGAACGTGCTTGCCACCTTTTAAATTCGATTCTATAAGAAACATGAATAAAGTATTCAAAAAATCTAATCCAAGAATGCAGGGGTGATAAACCAAATTCAAATTTACTCGAGTTTACTTGTTTGTTTCTACACTTTTCTAAATCATTCATTTCTTTAGGTGTCGCTCCACAAATATAACATTTACTCGTAGATGAGTCACTAAGAGCACAGCACACTTTACCATCAACCATAGTTAATTGTAAAGAATGACTTACTTTATAACTATGGTTATCGATTTTAACAACAGTCGGATTCAAGTCACTAATAGCTTTTTTAAAATACTCTTCTTCTTGAACACAAAGAGCTTTAGTTTCTTTAGCAAATTGAAAACGTATAGGCCGGCAAAACCTTGTGGAGGATGGGCGAGGGTTTTTCCAAATTATCTTATCTGGGTCAGAGGTAATCGATTTACAAATTAATTTCAAGGGTACGTAAGATGTAACAATTAAACTTCCATCTTCCGTTCTCGGATCAGAAAAACTTTGCTTGTATTCGCTATGTCCAGTGCTGCCATCGAAACCCCATTTACCTACTAATTCATACTCAATGCAATTTGATTCAGATATATTTACCAATACTGGTTTTTGAGATTCGAGAATTCGAGAGCAAGTGTGGTCCAACAAACATTGTAAATTAATTTCGGCAGATGATTCTGTAACGCCAATTCCTGTTGGGTAACACCGTTTTTTTGCGGCAAGAAGTTTTTTATAAGATGGTAAAGCATTAGGCAATTTCGAATGAATAAAGTCTCTTAATAACAAATACTGATGTTTGGTGAGCTTTGCCGCATTAAATAGAGACAAAACTTCGTCCGTATTGAATTCTAAAGAATTTGAATTTGATTGCTTTGAATTACTTAATATTGCATGAATAGCGGAACTATCAACATTAGCTAGATCGGATAACCTGCGACGCTTTGTCCTCTTGCTGCAATCTTCAAAATCTTTTCTGTGTCCCTGCCTGTGTTCGCTCGGAGAAGGATTCGTAGAGTTTGTCACCTCGCCCGACTCCCGCTTTTTCAACACACATAATTCGGTTTCAGTTAACCAATTACTGTACTTGGCAATCAGCCTTGTTTTTGATCTTTGCACTTTTTTCCAGTATCGAGAAATCCGTGAACAGATCCAAGAAACACGATTTTCAACGTCTTCTAAGGTTAAATTCTCAGAGTTTGGTAAATCTTGAATTATGTCCTTCAGTACGTGGCGACATCTATCAACATCATTTTTAATGGTATTGTAACATAACCACGTGTCCAGAATATGCATGCGCGTAAATGAACACTTCAAATTTACACCTAAAACAAAAAAAAATCTTTATTATCAATCTTGGTAGAATCACATTTTTCAAAATCCTACATATAGGTACAGATTAGACCCTATATCAAGTGCAGTCGCAGGTCATCGCAGCTGGAAACTATTTTTCCTTAAAGAGGACATATGTAAGAATATTTTAATGTATGTTTCATTTGTGCGAATTCGTGCGAACTTAGTTAAAACTTTACAAACTTCTTATAAAAAAAAAAAATGGGAAATTTTAAAGTACGTATTTCGTACGGTCTGAAAACCCATCAAATAATAATTAAAAAAGATAAGAAAACGTTCAACATGTTTTACATACCTTCAACTTGAATTTCCATTGTACAACAGGTCATAAACACAGTAATTCTTAGAAAAATAACACTTCCCGGAACTGCGTAAGTACGGAGCGGAGACCACGTTAACTATCACTTTTCAAATTCTCTTACTTTGGAGGCACAATTATGAGTGAAGTGTTTGTGCAGTTGAAATTTCTTTTATACTCTAAGTTACTATGACTAATGAACTAACATTTAGCTAAATATTGTTGCATAATTTTAACATGACTATTTTCATCCAATGTCCTATGGCGGAACCACTGTGGGATGGTAGCCGATCATGATGCACTTTTCCTTTGCAGTACCAACCAAGATGATAGATTTACAAGGATTGTTTTTAAATATGGATGAATAAGACGCTTGCGACACCTATTCGTGTGTAGACGTAATTTTTACTCCGCTCCGCGTTTTTAAATTTTTTCCCTCTACAATGAACATTTAATTAGCCAATTTTTATAATTGAATGTGCTCGAGATAGTGACTTTTTTATTTAATAATTTTTCAAAATACTTTACGCCAACATTTATGTATAAAATGCGGATTAAAGGTTGATCAAGCTAAAGTGCAGTGCGGCAAATATAACGAAGTTTTTCATTTGGATTGTTTTGGTGTCTTGCCAGCTGATTTAGAATTCCTACTCAGCTCTTTGTTTGCAAAATTTGTGCGGCCACCAACTCAATCTCAGTTTTTTGTGAGCACAAGTGCCGAATAACGGTCTGTTAAAGCGTACATATCTAAAAATCTTTTAACCATGGTGCCACCAATCACAGATCAGTACATTCCTTCTTTTTAAATTTGAATTTATATATAATTCTTTTGATGAGGCTCTCTTTTACTCGCCCTTATCAGGGCTTAATACCGCGTGCAAAAGGAGTTCACAGATCTTTTCTGATGCTTTCTCCGGCGACTAGAACAAATAATTTGGCATGCCTGTATGAAACCAGCACTTATATACATAAATACACAGGCGGCTTCAAAATAGTAAATGGGAATGAAGCTGAAGTTTTTCTGACTGAACATTGATTAGCCATACATATACCTATACATACACAATTACCCTTTTTTGATTTTTTTGGCCGAGTTCCTCCTCTTATTTGTAGCGTGCACCTTGATGTTGTTCCACAAATGGAGGAGCCTACAGTTTTAAGCTGATTCCGATCGACAAATATTTTTTTAAGGCATTTTTTCAGGGCCATAATGTACTCAGAGGAATTAATGTTTCCTACTTCCTAATGTAACCTAATTCGGAATGGCAGTCCCGCACCAACCCATTCTGCTACGGGGGCCGCCATACATATCTTCATAGTTAATACTAAGCGCAGTAACATCATTGGCCGTTAAGTATGCAGTTCGTACCTGCACATGTGGTAATTCTTTTTCTTCTTCTTCGTGATTTTATGAAGAACGTAAGTAGCAAAGCAAAGCGCGCAACAGCTAGAAAGCTCATCATCTGGGCTGCTTGCTTATGTTTCGTATTTTTTTGCGCTGCTTTGTAATCACCGTAGAATTTTTGCCTTACTCCTAATTTTCCTTATTTCTACTGTTTCTAATCTGCATGCATTTACATACCATTTTCATTGTATTTTATTTTTTTACCTGCGTTGTTTTGCTACTCTTTATGCGTTTATGAAGTTTTGTGTGGCTCAGAGTAACAGAATGCGGCTAAGTCCGCGTTAAGTTTAGCTTATCTGCATTTTTCTACCACAATGAAAAAGGAATGTGCGGGTATTTAGATTGTGTGTAGATAAGTACATAGATAGGTGTACAAGGTGTTCCAAATACAATAACTTTTTAAAAAAGAAAAGAAGCAAAAACTCGATTACTCAAGCTGTCTAGAGGCTGAGGGGGAATCATCGCAGCACCTTTTCTTAGATACTTTTCTCTCCTCGGGCAAAGATTTAGAACTTTTTAGCTCCACCTGCGGATATTGCGGGTTTAAATGTGGTGAATATTACATCAGTAGCTTTAAACGCAAAATATGAATGTAATTAGGCCCTGCTGGTCGTCTCACTCCTATTCAAAGCCCCTTTTTCCTTTTTTCCACCTGTTTCTTTCCCCTATGTTTTTCCTCTGTATGGTACCTCAATGGACAAATTTTGATTCCTTGTCCAAGTGAGCCCCTCGCTGGGCAGCAATTTATCCTATCCTATCCGAATGCGACCGCCGTAGGCGAATGGGTTGATACGTGACTACCACTCGCAATTCAGAGAGAACGTAGGTTCGAATTTCGGTGAAAGACCAAACTGAAAAAAAAGTTTTTTCTAATAGCGGTCGCCCCTCGGCAGACAGTGGCAAACCTCCGAGTGTATTTCTGCCATGAAACGATCGCTGCTGTAGCTGCAGCTATACAAAACAATCCAAGGGTTTCAACAAGAAGCTTATCTGCTCAACTTGGTGTCAGCCGACAGTCTTTGCAAACAATAATGCACAAAGACTTAGACTTATTTCCCTACAAAATTCAAATGGTTAACAAACTGAATGCAGCAGACTTGCCGATTCGCTTGGAATTTTGCCAGAAGATCCTGCAAATGGTGGAAGAAGACCAAAACATGTTAAACTGCCTTTTCATGTCTGATGAGGCCCATTTCGATTTAAACGGCAATGTGAACAAACAAAATTGTCGAATATGGAGTACTTCTAACCCACAGATACTCCACGAGACGGAATTGCATCCTCTTCGCGTGACAGTGTGGTGTGCGGTTTCTTCACGCTGTATTGTCGGGCCTTATTTTTTTGAAGAAAATGGTCACACCGTTACGGTTACTGGAGACCGTTATTTGAAAATGCTGAAAGAATTTTTCTATCCAGAACTACGCCGAAAGAGAATTCCTTTCAACTCTGTGTGGTTTCAACAAGATGGGGCAACGTCTCACATAGCCCAGACTGTTATGACAGAGTTGCGACGAAAATTTCCCAATAAACTGATTTCAAGAAACTCCGAATTTCGTTGGCCCCTCAGGTCGCCTGACCTTACTGCACCTGACTTTTTCTTGTGGGGTTTATGTAAACAAGAAGTTTATAAAACAAAGCCAACAAATTTGGATGAACTAAAACAATCCATTCGGGCAACAATTGCGGCTATTCCTGTCGCAACTCTCAAAGCAGCAATGAACAACTTTTTACTAAGATGCCGCACTTGTGTCAACGAGCATGGGGGGCATTTAAATTCAATTATTTTTAAAACTAGTTAAGCTACATTTAACAAAATTTAATGACCTTCAACTTGAAAAAAAAATAAATGAATTCCATACACTAAAAAAAAGTTATTTGAGTTTCTTAATGTAGCAAAATTCATCAGCCACCCGTATCTGCTCGTGGAATTTTTGGGTACAATTTTAAAATTGAACTTAAATGGTTTTTGTTAGATAATGGGATAAAAAAAAATAATGAAGAACCTTCAAACAAAGAAAATTAACAAAAAGAAAACTGATCGAAGTATTGTTGTGCTACCATTTTGTCGCGGGGTGTGTCCACAAAGTGAAATATGTACTTAGGAATCCACAGGAGTGTCAGCTGCTTAGAGTCAAGCTCTTTCTCAATTCAGTACCTCTTGCCTTTGTATACAAATCAATATGGCCGTAGAAGACCATCAGTACTGTTTCTAATGTTGAAGGATTCTATTGCAGATAATACCACGTAAATCAGTGCAAAAAAAGTGGCGACATTAAATAGTCAGCAGTCGCTCCATCAAAAAGAGTCAAGTTGTAGAATAGCCGCCGAAGTAAGAAGTCTTATTTTTCTATCACTCTAGGACCTGCGTGGGTAATTTTTATTGTGAATATATTCTGCTCAGCATCACAATGGGTATCCGTGGCTATAGAGGGTCATTTGATAAACTGTCAGCCTGACTAAATTAACCGAACTTCGCCTAGCCTACACTGGAATTTTAAGTTTGCGTCTTATAATAACTTTTTAGCATCTCTACATACACTTATACACATATGAACATAGCTCAATTTTTCACTAACCCTGTGGCTTTTTATCACACTCACAGCACAAATTGTGACGAATCAAAAATAGGGAGTAATTTAAGATGAAATCTTTTTTGCGACTACCGCATGTGCAGAAAATATTTGGAAGAGAAAGGGAAATATTTCATTAAGATTCCACCCTTTGAATCAAACTATGTCGTTATTGCTTTCGAGCAGCAAAGGCGTCAAAAGGCGCGTCTGTGCATTCTTCGCTAGATGCTTCTTATCAAAACTACTCACATACAAACCTAAATTGTTTCTGTGGTTGCAGTATTGCTCAATGTTCAAATAAAAAACGCTGATGCAGCAATGCTTTGTTCAGCTTTCGTCGATTTTCTTTCTTTATTTTCTTGATGACACTTTTTGAACCAATTTCCTTGAGTTGGCAAGGTTTATGGTGACAGAGAAAGTTTCCTGTGCTGCCAATTACATGACAGCTTTAGCAAGGACATTTGGGAGTAAGTAAAAATTGCCAATGGTTAAATGAAGAAAATTGCATTCATACATACATATGATTGTATAATTTGAAAAAGGCTCATGAGTATGAGTGTGTATATTTTTGTGGTTTCAAAAGTTTTAAGATTCTTAATCAAGAAATAAAAATGCCTAAGTTTGAGGGCGCTGTCCGTTCATGAGTGGACTTGCGCTTTTAGACAAAGTCTTCGTACAACTAATTGAGATATGTGTGGTATAGAAAAGGAGTAGAGCTTGCGTTAAGTTATACTGTGAGTAAAAAAAAAATTCAAAAGCCAAATCTACGGATTTTTCCGTCAAAATAATTGATCTGTAAAATTAGTGCCTGTGAAATAGTAAAATATATGTAGATATGTGACTTAAAAGTGCCTCATATGAAAATTTGGTGCCTGACGGTTGAAATTGAAATTTGAAAAGGTAAAACACTCAGGCTAAAAAGCCCATTGTATTTAAAGCTCTGGAAAAGGGATAGATAGTCAAGGAGGGAAGGATACAAATATCTGAGAAAGAGATACGAAAGAATAGAGACAGAGATAGGGATAGTTAGTCCTGTGAAAGTTTTCCAGATTCTTTGGCAAATCTGTAAATATCCTCCAGTTTTAGAGAACGAATATTACTCATTCTCATGACATTGGAACCCAAAACTCGTAGCCGTAGCAAAGGCAGGGTACTTACAGAGAAAGTCTTCAGTGATATCCGCCTCCTCCAAGCACGACAGGCACATTGGGTCCTCAATGATTCCAATGGTGGTCATATGCTGACCCCATGGGTTGTGTCCTGTAATGATATCGACCATCAACCAAACGTCTTTCCTTCCAAGTTTTAGTAGTTTTAGTTTGACAGTTTTCTGTTCGGACTTGTCACAAAACACTACAAAACATCGCTCTTTGTGTAGATTGCCTACATAATCGCTGCTCCAATTCATGATTCCTGCGGAACTGATTCCGATTATTGGCTGTGGCCCTTGTGGGGGAACCGCTAATCCACGGTTGGCCAATTCATCGGCAGCTTGACGGTCACTGTGGTTGTTTTATTTGTGCGTGATGTTCCAATACTTTGTCATGAGTTCAAAGCTCTTGGCATAAACTCTCGGAGTGTATTTCTGTCAGGAAAAAGTATCTAATAAAATGCATCTGCCAATCGAAGCCTTTATGAAGTTAACAGTACCTCAGTTTGTAAGAATAAATTGGAGTGAAATCTTCATTGTAATTCCTTTGAGAGATCTATATGGCATACCATAATTATTATTTTAAGTCCTCAAACTTTTTAAGTTTTTTCTAACTATGTTGCTTCTTTATTTCGCAAAAATATAATGCATTTTTAATAGGCATTTGCTTTGGGCTTACTTTTTGTTTTCTTTTTTTCTATAAAGAGCGCTACCATGTCAGGTGATTCAAGTATTTTGGACATTGTCATAGATTTACATCTAAACATTGATTTTTTTTCATAGGCTTGGATGTTATAATAACTAAACTTCAAAATGTGAGAAAATTGAGATTTATTCAATATTGAAAACTTTGTTATCGAGTTTTTGAAAGTGAAATTTCTTCAGTTCCTTTTAACAATACTTTGAAACAAGATGTATATTTAAGTATATTTTATTATAGTAAAAAACAAAAAAAAAATACGATATAAGAATTTGAAAGAGAACAAAAGCTTTCCATATTGAATAAAGAAAAATTTGTAATTACTTTTCATTTTGTTAAATATTTTTCAGTATTCTTAAGCCTACAAATTAACCAATTTTCATTAAAATTTACGACTCTTGGATCACTTGTCATGGAATAGCTCTATATCGCATTTTTTTTTTGTTTTTCATAACATTTTTATATTTACTTGCACATGTTTTGTTGTTTGCAACGTTATAGGTGTGGGGATGGTATCAAATTTCTTTTAATAATTTCTTCTTGTAATGTGTTTACAACCTTATAATAATTATGAAACCAGAAATATTAAAGAAACAAAACAAAAAAAAAAAAAAACAAAGAAAAACAAAAAAATTAAAATTAAATAAAAATTTTGATTGAAGACAAAAAAATTTAAATTGAAAAAGAAAAAAAAAGAAAATTGTTTAGTTAAAACTAAAAATTTAATTTAAGAGAAATAAAAAAAAAATGGACTAAAAAAATAACAGAAAATTTTCAACTAAAAGAAACAAATTTTAAATCGACACTAAAAAATTGAAGAACAAAAATAGAAATTTGGAAGTAAAAATGAAAAATTTAATCTAAGGGAAATAAAATAAGAATATTTTAATAACGAATTTGTATTAAAAAAATAACTAGAAAAATTAAGAAAAAAATTTAATAAAAATATAGCTTATACCTATAAAAAAAAATTAAATAAAACATAACAGGAATAAAAAATATATAAAAAAACAAAAAACTGAAGAACAAAATTAGATAAAAATAAAATACCCAAAACTATGATCCAAAACGAATTTCAATAAAAAAAAATTGAAATTAAGTGAAAAATCAAAAACAAGATGTGAAGGGATTTCAAAGGAAGAAAGAAAGACATAAAAATAATTTATTGAAAAATCTGAAGTAAGTGATAAGAAAAAACTAGAATATGAAAATAATTTAAAATTAAACATAAAAAATCAAAATAAATTAATTTCACAAGAATTTCATTTTCATTATACAATAATTTAATTTTTAATTTTAATTTAGTAATCTACAATATAAAAATCGCGAAGTGTGTTGGTAAGCGCATAACTCAACAACGCATGGACCAATCTTAACAATTCTTTTTTTAAAATGTTCCTTGAAGTCCAAGGATGGTTTTTACGGCGAGAAAAATTCGAATAATTTCCGGGAAAACCATAAAACAGCCCTTTTCTTTTTCTCGTACAAATATTGTGCGTTCGTGTGGGTGCGTGTTTGCGTTTTTGGATCTAATGCGTTCACACAAAAGTGATAATGTCGTGAGCCCGACCAAATTGAAAAGTCAAAAAATGTAAGAGCTATAGATTTGATTGGCCTCACAATATTCTTTCTTTTGTTTTGGTTTCAGAACGAGTTAAGGAATGATTTCATTCACAAATAATAAATAAAAATAGTTAAGTAAATTCTAAGAATAATCATGCAGGGCTGAACAAATCCAAACAAATTCAAAAGATAAGAAAAGAAAAGATGTATTTTAAGAAGAACAAAAGATAAACATTATTAATTAATCTAGAGACCCATGTTTCGCACATGGTCAATTGTATGTTGCCTGTTCCCGTGTTGGAAAACCATCAGATTTGTTTATATATTCCCAAGGTAATCAAATAAAAAACATTGTATATCTTAAAGCACTACAATAAAAGTAAAACGGATTTTTGTTAATAATTATGATTCACTTGATTTACAATAAAGCGATTACTGAAAATACATATATACCTTTTATTTCATTATTCTTTATTGTATCGGTTATTATAATAATAAATAATTAATTATCTCTATGTTTTGTCATTGAAGCACCCTTGTCACCTTTAGGTTCCCACTATCCCTTTAGATTATTTTTCAATCAGGTTTGAACCTTAAGTTCCCCTCTTAGTTTGAAGCCCTCTGGCAAACATCCCAGTCGGGGTTTTTAGTGGGTCCCAATAGGGTGGCCAAAGTTCGTGGAAGCGAAGATACTTAGGTCACCCGAGCTTACCCTTTTCCTTAATTCTCCGGAACAGAACCGTCACCATGATGATAGGGCGGTGTGTGAGGGGCAGCAGAGTAAAACCTTTTCAGGTACAAATATAAATTGCCAAATTCAAAATCTTTTTGACAGAACGAAGTCTGTCGGGTCCGCTAGTTTTAAATAAACGTTTTTTAAGTAATTTTTGAATTTTCAAATATTTTACTATTACTCTTGAAAGTATATCTTATGCATATTA
>JAYXIM010048993.1:0-12230 GCA_037575425.1 Anastrepha fraterculus
AAAAAATTAATAGAAACTCGAAAAATGTCGATAGGAAAAATTTTAGAGATTGAATAAATCGCAATATTATAAAACAATTTTGAAAATTTTTCTGATTATAAATTAATTTTATATTAAAAAAAATAAACCTCTGAGAATATTTTATAACTCAAGAAGAAAATATTCAACTTTTTTTTGATGAGGCACCCTAATGTATGTTACAAACATATATTCAATATTTAACATACAATTTCAGTTCAGCTAATTAAGTTTGAATTTCGGTTTTGGTTAAAGCCAAAAATCAAATTCCTTTAAATGCTATGGATTAGGGGGCCTTCAAATAAAAGAGGCAGAATGACTGAAAAACATTCATGATTATTTTCACTTCAGTGTAATATACTGCGCTAATAGCTAAATTTATAAGTATATAATTTGCGCTTACACCCTTTTTGTGTATTTGGCCGACCTCCTCCTCCTTATTCCACAAATTTTATTTCCACAATTCCTTTTTTATGTCAGAAAAACATTCGGAGGCTTGCCATTGTCTGCCGAGGGGCGATCGCTATTAGAAACAACTTTCTCATTGTGGGATTTCATGCACGGAGATTCGAGCCTACGCACTTCCTCCGAATGGTAGTCACGCACCAACCTATTCGGCTACGGCGATCGCTAAATAGTTATAGCACAGTAATTTATTGGTAATTTGTTTAACAATTTATATGCAAATATTGTTCATTCTCCTATTTCATACTTATACTTTAACATATCAAAACTCAATGAGCTATGAAACTGTATACCCCAAAACATTCTAATTAAAAAGTTTAAAATATTGACGAAAATATTTGAATTTTTTTTTAAATTTACATTAATGATGAAAATTATGTGAACACAAGTGTAGCTTCTTCTAAGAGGGGCTCGAAATTGTGCTAATTTATAATTTAACGTAGAATCCGAATTTGCTGGGAATGAGGTTGACAAAATAGATGCATACATATTTACACGCCCTAATTTAAACACATAAAATTATTTCACGTTCAGTTTCAATTTAACTAATGAATATCAGTTTCTCTAAGGGGGATGAACGGGGATGAGCTGACTTAACACACAAAAATCCATAAGTAAATAAAAATGTTTTCACAGCAAAAATCAACATATATTGCAATTATCCAACATCCGTTAAGTATGTAAGTGCAATGAAATCACCAAAAACTGCAATAACAACCAAAATACCAAAACGACCCTCTAACCTGAAGGTTAATCCCAAATGTTAATAATTTCGATAATAATCATAATAGTTTACTGGTTAACGCTCGCAACTACGCACAAGCACTTAATGAATTCTATATTACATATTTCCGTTTAGAACATTCATGAAATTCGCAGCACGTGCTATAAAAATTTCACTTATAAAACTTAGAAAAGTAGAATCGATAAAGCACATCCTGCCACATTACAATTAGGCGCCAGATGGTCCAGACACTCGACACTACAGATGTCTGGCAGAAACAAAACTACAAAAAAATGTGAACATTTGTAGTGTATGCAATTTTCAACGTACACATATACATACATACACTCATACATATGTGCATATGTTTCAATACAACTGTATACGAGTCAGTGCAGTTTGGTTGCACTACGAGGGTGGTGGCGACCAACAACTAAAACCCACACAAGCTTCACGCAAGCACAATCTGCCGGAGTCCTGTAAATGCATAAATAATGTCCACAGGATATGTAACGATAAAGAGAACAGAATTCGAAACGCAAAGAGTACAGAATAAAGAGCCGAAAACGCAAACCGAAGAATAGAAAAGCGTTCAAGGATTAAGAATCACTACTTTTGGCACTTTGCTCCTATGTGTTTTATATACCATAAAATCCGAAGTGAGACGACATGGATTCCGAAAAAACATAAATATAGTATATATATACAAGTGTATAGATATCTCAGTATTCGTTTGGACACTTCGTCCTTTGAATCCAACAAGGCGTTGCACGTTGTTATGAAAACTCTTCAGCAAATTCAAGGCAAACATTTATTTGCTTCCTGACACTGGCTGACACGAAACAGTGCAGTGACAGCGGCAGCAGTGGCAGCGGCAGCAGCGTCCGTTGCGCTGGCCGTAGGATAGACGTCCCAGACAGGGCAGATGAGAAATGCAGCGCTAACAGTGGAACGCTCACCTCGGGGTGGTTTTTCTAGCTGAGCATAGTATTTGCGTTTTTCAATGTCTGCTTCTACTTTTTCTTCCAACCATCTACTGGCGTGACATGCTGTCTATATGACATTTGTTAATTTCTTCTTTGTATGAATATTCCTTTCGTTCATTTACTATGTGTATCTTATGCCCGTTATGAAAGTATTGCCAAAAAACTTCAATGGGATTAAGATAAACGAAAATGTTACCAACAAAAAATTCCTGAAGATAACTTCTAATTGAGTCGAAATACTCGTACCAGTAAATAAATAAAAGTAATTACTTTTTTTATTATGAGACCAACTAAATAAAAATTTGAAAACTACTCAAAATACAAACTATTATAAAAAAATATTTCAAAAATATTTAGATGCCTTTAAAATAGTTTAAATCACTTTTCGTTTGGAGTTGACCAAATTTTAGACTCCTTTGCCTGTATTACCATTTCTCAAATGATAGAAATATTTGTCTCTAATAGCAGCCGTCTTTAGGAAGGCAGTGGCACACCTCCGAGTGCCTTTCTTCCATGAATTAGTTTAAAGCAGATTCTGGTTTGAAGATTTACCTGGTTCAATTGGTCTATTCAGCTGTTGGTTGCAGATGAAATATTGAAAAGGTTTGGGAAACTTCTACGAGGAAGATCTTGATTCGTTCGTAGAGACGAGTTGAAGGGCAGCTTGGACCAAAAGTATCGATTATTCTACATCACATTGCAACTTCGAAAAAAATGCTTAAAAACGATAACATTAAATTGTATTGTTAACTTTTCGTCAGAACAAATATAGATTGTGTTTACTTAATTTCATAAGATGAGAGTTCAACTATATTTTTACACAGAAGTTCAATAATTTTTTCGCAAAAACTAAACGTAGTTTAAAAATAGGGAAATTTTGTTCTTAATAACTGGTTGTATATTACATTCCCCTAAAATTTTATAAAGGCGCTGAATGTTTGTTGCGCTAGGACTATCTTTCCAAGCAGGCTGGACTTGAAGGAGGAGAGAGTCTGCACGGACATAGGTATCTCTGTTTTCACCGACGCACCCAAGATGAAATCTAGAGTTGGAGCGCGGGTTTTCTCTGTATGAGCTAAAATTGTAGTCTCCTTTAAATTGAGGTCTTCGCGATCCGGCAGATATGCAAAATGCTTAGAGATCGGTGTTGGGAGTGAGAGATAAATATCTTTTCCGATTGTGAACTTGCGAGCAGGGCCCTGTTGTCACCACGTTGCAACTCTCTTCTGGTCAACTCCTGTAAGGAGGCGATCAAATGTCTTGAATGTGCAGGAAATATTTCTCTTATCTGAGCTCTATGGCATAGGAGCATAGAGGAAAAATAAATTTCCAATGAGCTTGCCAGAAAAGGGTCGAAAGAAGCGGTTTCAGTCATCCCCATCGTAGACATGGATGTCCTCTTGACCGTTGCTAAAGAGAAACTGCACAATTTCTTAAAAAAGTTCCTGACTGATACGTATCTATCCCAGAAACATTGTGGCCGCGGTAGGCCGGAACAGGACGCTTAAGATGCTGGTATCCCCGCCATTCAATTTCCAAACTCATAGTGGTGGTCACCGATTATTAGACGGAGAAGCTTGGACACCCGTTCGAACCCAATTGCCGAAACTGTGGGAATCTTACAGAGAAGAAACTGTTGAACATTTTCTTTGCAAATGTCCAGGTTTGGCGGCTAGGCGCATGCGGTTCCTTGGTCTGCTTTTCCGTATTTTCTCCATATAAAAATGTCGTGCTGTACTTATGTATGTAAGCATACAAGGGCAAGAAGAGTTCCAATAGAATGCTAGGCTAAATGGGCATTTCAAAATGAAATGATGTTGCTTTGAAAAAAACCAAAAAAAAAAAAACGCAAAACTTCCAAAAAAATAGAAATTTTGCTAAAATTAGGATTTTTCTATTTCCGGAGAGAATTAAAAGTTTTGGTCACCGACCTTAAATGATTATTAGACTCTAAGCGTTACAACATTCTGAAAGCCTGAATTTTTGCATCTTTGCATATATAAATAGAGCCGAGGTAAAGGTCAAATCAAACTTGCGTTTTAATAAAAATTAAAAATTTGAAAAACTTTTGCTTATTACTAAATGTGTGATATCTTCATTTTACTTTTTCTTTCAGCCTCAGCCTATGCACGGCGGAAGCTAATGAAATATTCTAAACTTCGGTTTTCATACGCAGAATCGGCCCTTCTTTATTTTCCCTCTTGATTTCGATTCCACTCTTATTAAATATCTCTACAGGGCTGCTTCTTTTTGTTAATATATTAAAATATTGTTTGCCGCTCTTGCCAGACAACAGGCGATAGAACTGCAAAATAAGGGTGATTATGTGCAACACTAACAACGAAAATCAGAACTCCCGAGGCACATACAAGTACAACCCTATTGTACACTTGAATGCAGCCAGCACAACAACTCCTGCCTGTAGCCACTACAGCATTTTCACCGAAACCCCAACAACTGCTGAAGGGATACTCGGTTTATAATAAACTCTCAACTTTGTAACCTGCGGCGTTGGCGGCGACGTTTGACGGCGTCAACTGCAGCTGGCACCGCCACCGCCACTGCCACTGCGATTGTGAATGATGAAAATCCACCACCACTTTTCCCGATTGCTTTCCAATTATGATTCATTCAGGTGGTAGTGCTGTAGTTAGCGGCGAAAATTTTGATGTCAGTGCAAGACTTTTCATGTACATTTGTACGAGTATGCTTGTGCGTGTGCATAGTGTTGCTGTGCGAAGGGTAGCGTTGCTTTTTTCTCACACGTCGGATATTCAGTGATTGTTTGTTTGTATTTTACTCACTTAATAATTGCATCACAGTTGTGAGGATCGGCTGTAAATGCGTAAATGTATGTATGTAAATGAATGAATGCCTTGCACACAGCCACCTCCTCGAGGCACGTAGCACACGAATTTGTCGCCTTTACAGCTTATGTCTGCCATGTTGCAAGTGATGTGCGCTTTTGTCGGATTTTCGCCTGCAATGAGGTTTCCCTTATGCAGGGTATCCCGCAGAGGTCACCTGTTTTGATTTAAGGACTATACGGACGCACCAAGCAAAGAGATTGTGCGAGTTTTGTCGACCCAATTGAAAACATCAGTAACTTGCGCCGTACATGTACCACCGAAATTATGCAATGCGATGCCTTCGGATACTTTGCGTGGTTATTTTTATTTATTTTGTTTTTCTTTTGTTGAAGAATGGAGTATGGCAAAAATCCAGAGAAATGGCAGAACGTAAGTACGACACTTAATCCGCCAATGACGAAATTGCGCCTCTGATTTATTTGCGATCAAAAATTTTGGCAAAGAGCAGATCGTCTTTCGTCAAGGTGGGTAAAATCGTGAGAGTGGCATTTATCTGTCTGCATAACTCAAACCAAAAATATTAGAGCTTCTCAAATAAATACTAGTTTTGTATTTATTTTTAAAATAGGTGACTTAGTGGGACAACCTATATTTTGCTCTCCTTGCAGCTGGTACTTTAGGCTTTTCTGTTATTTCGTTGCCTTTTTTTCATTTACCCTACTTAACAACGTCTGCTTTCGATGTCATTGCAGGTTTGTGTTGCGGCAAAACTGTGTTCTTCTTCTCTGGGTATTAAGGTGCCCTCAGATGTGGCAAAAAGTGGCCTTAGCATACACATCACACAAATTAATTTCAGAAAGTAATTATGCAAGTAAAATACTTTTCAAAAGTATTAATATAATATTATACTAAAGATTGTATATCGTTTGCGCTGACCCTGCATAAGATCACTCAAAACCGGAGGCTAACAGGTAAATAACCGCTTTGGAGCGTGTCGGCACGAAAAATGAAACGGAGACTCCAACCTTAAGCTTTTTTAGAGAGTTTACTTCTTTGCGGTTTCCACAGGTAATTCAGGCATATTTTTCTAGCAAGACCCACCTTACCAAAATGGTGTTTTAACTTACAATTCCCTTTCAGGTAAAACTGTGCAACTGTGCATTCTCTGTAAGCGGAATAGAATAAAAGCTCCTCTTTTTGACTTCTCAATCTCATTTTCTTTTATGGCCATATTAAGCATACATTTTTTTCCCCTACTTTTTTTTTAGAAGGTGTTCGAAGGGCTAAAATCCTTATTTGAGCGATATATAATATGTATGAATTTTCGGTAATGTAGCATAATTTTACGAGAAATAATTTTTTGGGCCATTTTAATCCATTTTTACTCTCAGCAAAGGGTTATTTGTACCTCTTTTTTGGAGAGTCTAAATAAAATGACATTTCGGAGGTCGTTAAAGGCTGAAGCAAATTATTCGCCGGAAAATTTCGTTAGGAGTGTTCCCAGACAATATCTGGGTATATGGAATGTAAAAGCTCACAAAAAATACAAAAGAAATACGTCGCCTTTAGATATGCAACAACTTGATTATGTTTTGACTTTACTTTAACTACGCCCCTATAAAAAAAAAACTAGTTAACTCACCACTCAACAAAGCTTTTTAGCATCAGGAAAATTTTGCAAGTGTCATACTTGACAAGTACTGATGTGCCGTTAAAGGTGGAGACTGGTGTTGTTCTAATGTAACACAAAATCCTTCTTACTCGCCAATTCTAACCGCCTCTGTTCTATCGCCTAATTCAGTCTGGTCAGTTGTAAAAGTAGAGGTCCGAATTGAGTGTTTGGCCCGATGGAAGCAGCTGACTCTCTTCCACTACTACTGAACATATCGGAAAAGCTTCTTGGCATTATTCCGAGCTTGGCGATATTTTGTTACAGGAGAAGTCTCTGACTTCAATTTGGTCCACAAAGTTCTTTTAGTTCAATTCATGTGTCAGAAATACATAGAATCATTTGAGAACAGTCTTATGCAAATAGTTTTCTCGCTCGAATATTTTTTTTCTGACTCGAATATTTCACCAATTTCCTCGACATTCTCAGTGACTTTACTTTCTCTAAAACTAAAATATTATGACAAGATCTGGTTGACTCTTTTCGCTAATCTTTTGGGTTCTTTCGCTAATCTTTTGGGTTCATTAATGAATCGTAAGAGATCCGGAAGAGTATAAACTTTATGCATGATTATTACATCGCAACAACAGCCTAAGTCTGATTCCAGAGAACGCCGGACAGCTACAGAGAAAATGCTCTGCAGTGGTCTCATTCTCAAAACAGGATAGTACATATATTGCTTCGACAATGAGTCCTATGGTAGCCATATGTTGACTAAAGGCGTTGAGCCTTGTGATTAAACCCACCAGCAATCTCAGGTCCTTGCCACTAAGTTTTAGGAGAAAGGTTGCTAGTTTTTTGTTTGGTTCTTTCACAAAGCACTTAGCTACTCTGCAGGCACCCAACTCAGGACAACATCTTCTAGAGGTAGACCTAATGAAGTCGTCAATCCATAGGTGAGTCGATGCAGAATTGACACCAGGAAAAGGTTCAGGGCCTGGTGATCTACTTGCAGAGCTTTTATTAGCCAGTTTATTAGCCAACTCGTTCACTGTAATACCACAATATCCAGGCATCCATATAAGACAAACTTTGTTGTATTTTACAACACTATTCAGTTTTGTCTTACATTCACCGACTTATTTCGAAGAGCAGCGTGGGTTAGCAAAGCCATTTAGTGCAGCTTGACTCTCACTACAAATTTCAATATCAATTAGCCAGTATGCTACATTCAAGATGCAAAAGACTTCGATTGAGAATACCGTAGCCATCTGTACTTTTATGGGAAATATAGACGTAAATGCTTTTAAAGGATCCCGGTGGTCTAGAGCTCGAAAATTTTAGGGTATTTTCAGGATATTGTTTTACAATAATTACAATTTTACAAATGAAAAACGATCCTTAATCAAAAATGAAAAAAAATAAATTTTTAATTTTAAAAATGGCGCTAAAGTTTACTCTCTCAAAAAATTGGAACGAGACGGCGTTGTCCATTTTGGCTCTAACGTGTGATTTTTTAGCTATATGCAGCTGTATCGGCCAGTGTTAATGATGACCATCCATTATCGATTCGTCGTCGTTCGCAGCAATTGGGCCTCTGTTACTCAACAATTTGGAAAATTTTGCGAAAGGATTTAGGTGTGAAGCCTTTCAAAACACAGCTGGTGCAAGAATTGAAGCCGAACGACCTACCGCAACGCAGAATTTTTGGTGAGTGGGCTCTTGGAAAGTTGGCCGAAGAAGTCGATATTTGTGTCATCAAGCTGCAACATTATTGAGCCCTATTTGGAGCCTAAATAGGGTGAACGAACTTAGTGATGGTGTTCAATATTTTGAAGTCATTAGGGTGCAAAATATTCACTAAATTCATTTATAAAAACCGAAAAGGGCGCGGTACCTAAAACACTATCTTGACGAACACCCGCAGGAATGAAACTACATAATTGAAAAAGGCCAAAAATACCGCCCCATGCACCAATTAAGAGCGACGCATCTCCAAAATTTTTGCATGAATTTTTGAATTTAATAATTTTGTTTTTAAGTTTAAGATTTTCCAAGGAATAAATCAAAAAATAAAATAAGTAACATTTTTTCCATTTCGAAAAGATGTAATGAAATCCTAGACTATCTGTTTGGGAAACTAAGAGAGCGGGTCAAATGTCCTGGAGAAGCCTGTACAAATAGTCATCAGAAACCAAGATAACAAATTGGATTTTGGTTTTTTGCATTTTCTTAAAAAGATTGTGTGAAAATTTGAAGTGAATCCGACAAATACTTTTCGAGTTATTCAACAATTAACAAAAGGCGCTCGGGCGCTTCGGAGCGTTCGAAGAATTTTTTCCAAAAATTTCCATTTTTTAAGCAACTAATTGTCGGGTTTTTTCTCGAAAATTTGAAAAATATTTCCTGAGATGGCGGCCTCATTTGAAAAAATAAAAAAGCTTCGATCAGGCACAAGATTATAAATTAATAAAACTAATTTCTCTTGTCAGATTGATTTTAGATGAATCTCCAAGGACTTGTGATGATCACCGCAAGGGACTTTTAGAGAAAGTTTTTTGAAAGTGTGCTAAAGTCAAGTCGAAACATGATGTATTAATGTTATGTTTTTATTTTTGTATAATAAAGCAATTGACTAGCAAAAAAAAAAATTATTGAAAATCATCAACAATCGGGCTCTTAAAAGCAGAAAAATTCAGAGAAAACCGCAAGCTTTGTGACAGTTGATCTACCAGTCAAACAAAAAGCAAAACCCTTTTTTTTAATTTTTCGTAAAAATCTTACTTTTTGCCCACGAAAGTAATACGGAAGTTTTTTCTTTTAAAAAATTCACCAAATGACTGGTTTCTGAAAGCGACAGTTGTTTACTGTTGTGTGTTTTCTTTTGTCCGATTTTGGTAATTTATTCCTTCTCTTTACTGCAGTCACAGTTTGCCTGCATGCACAATCTACCACCCAACCTTTCAATCAACGTGACTCTTTCGTTAGTAGATTCTTGTTAATTTGTGAATATTTTCGAATTTCAACCCTCTCAATTTCACTTGATAGCCCCACTTTCACACTGAGCTCGTATTTTTAGTGCTGCTGCCCAAACCAATCGCCATCATTACTTTACATTATCGGGCACTCTTTTTCGATGATTTTCGTTCCGCCAGTGCTGCTACGAGTACTGTAGCTTGAATGCATTTTTCTCCTTTTGCCATCCTTATGGCGATTTCCGTTTCCGTGTTCACTGTTGCGTGACTGTCGCTCAACGATGTTTATGTATATACATATAGATTTGTATACATATACGTATGCTTGTGTTCTTTTGTAAATTTATTTTCGAAATCGTTGTCTGCTATTTCGCCTGCCATAGAAGGTGGTCGGTGTTAAATAGCCGTCTGACTGGACGTTTCCACAATTTTGGTAATAAAGGTGAACACTTTTGTACGGTAGTTAAGTACTTGGATTTGAGTGGACTTCGCATGGGCGCATTTGGGACTTTTTTCAAAAACATTTTCTACTTACTACGATATAGAGTTTGAAAGGAAAATGCGCTGGAAAAAGTGCTTAACGAAATTTTGTGGCTTTAGTATTTATTAGACTCTATATCGAAAAACGGCAAACATCCAAACCTTCAACGTGTGACTAATATCCGTGAAGGCAATTTGGGCATTTGGTTGTTGCCGTGTTGAAATATTTTAAGGTGTGTATGCTAGACAGGGAGAATAATCGCTGAGTACTGATTTTTCGTTTTTGTACGACACCCGTGGCAAATAAAGGAAATAAAGTTCAGCCGAAATGACAAGCTTGAAATAAAATTTATGTACCTAATATAATATTTATGTCCGAGTGTTATCGCATACAAAAGAAATGGTAATATATATTTGCAATTTTATGGTGACTCATAGTTTTCAAGTTATCGTGTTTTTATTTTAATACCTGATAATATTATATTAATGACTACTCTAGTAAGAAGGAAGAGGACATGTTACCGAAAAAGTGGAATAAAAAGTATCAAAAAATGTATGTGAATTATGCAGACTTAACATGCAAGCAACATTGCTACCTTGCATTCAAACGAATACCATTAATTTTAGACAAAGCTCCTTTGAGCAAACCAGATGGTGTATTGTCTATGTATGCAAATATATTTATTATCACACTATCACACAACCATTTAAGGTACTAACCATAGTACCTTTCTTCGGCGCTGAGGAAATGGGTGAAAGTCTCCAGTAAACTTGCTACCATCATGCATAAATTATGCACCGAATTAAGAAGGATGAGCATTATAATTTAAGTGAAGTAAAAAAAAAAACAAAAAATACAATTAAAAATAAACATACACACATATATTGTCATAGAAAAGGGTTGTCATCAATAGCGCTTTCAGTCATTATTATTACTGATAATTACGTACTTTCAAATATATACGCTACGGTATCCATTATATGACAAAGAAAGGTTTTTTTCTAATTTCGTAAAGCATACCCTCTACAATTTTTACTAATACTGCGCCGACCGACATTTTTTACATTGCCGACCGAGCTTCAAAGTTTAGTAAAAATCGGGTTTTGTCCTGATATTTCGGTCTGCTATAAAATCACTATAAATGCAAAAATTAAGTGAATAAAAGTAAAAATTAAATGAGAAGAACATTAATATTTAATTAAAAACATAAAGTAAAAACGATCAGTCAGGATAATTCCTTTTTAGAGTCCGGATACAATTTTTTATGTTCCTGGACACAGCGCAGCAAGAACTGTTTTTTTTTTCTTCTTTAGCCGTGATAAGTCCGTTAAAATCTTGCATTAATTTAACAGCCCTTTTAGCAGTACCATTCACAATTCTCAAAAAACTTACTTTTTTTTTTAGCTTCCAGAAAAGCAGCATTATTGTACCAAGAAGAAACATTTTTCTTTAGAAAACTGCAGTCGTGATAGAAATTGTTTGCTATTCTCCGATAAAAAATCACCTAGTAGTTTTTCCGAAAAAAAAAGTTAAATGCCAAAAAAAAAATCAACAAAAAATTTAAAGATATCGCAAAAAGTCAATTTAACTTACTAAAAAACGTTTGAGTCAGTTGTTCCTTCGACTGGTCATAGCGTTTGCTAACATCTGAGGTTTGTCCCTGTTGAAGTTGGCAATCATTTTCTTTTTAGTTTGGTTATCAACTTCATCATCACCCTGTGATAGAATGACTGTCTCTTCACATAAATACCAGTAGTGATGACTAAAATTTTTAAACTTTAGAAATTGTTGCATCAACTTTTTCGTACTCTTTTAACATCTTCAAGAAGCGCAAATCTTGGTTAGGTGCTTTGGTCGCCACTGTTCACTCGAGCCAAGCTTTAACATACAACACCACGACAAATAAGCAAACATCTGGTAATGCATTTTCAAAACTTTGAGCTCAATTATTTTAAAACTACTTTTTTCGGCCTAGTGTTGTCAAAAAAAATATATATAAATATTTAACCGAAACGTCTGAAATTTTAATATGTTGTTGACAACATCAATGGGTATCACCTGTACTGGAATCATCTTATTATTTCAATTATTTAATTTTTTTTATTAAAAAACTGAAGAAACCCGATTTTTTGTGTGTGAAATACAAACAGGCGTCCAAGTCC
>JAYXIM010049055.1:0-11181 GCA_037575425.1 Anastrepha fraterculus
AAATAATTCAAAAATAATAAATAATTCATACACCTTCAACTAAAAGAACTCCTACAGCGCATGGCGCGAAAGAGATGCAAATATGATACATGCGGCTCAGTGCCTTCCTAGCCATTAGTCTAGGCGCGTACACGTATATTTGAGATATACTGGGCCGAGGTGTCCGAGATACGTTAGTTTCAATTTAATGTATCATTAATGTAACTACTTTAACTTTAACTCTTCAAAGTAGAAGGATTTATTATTTGGTCTATGAAACGATAGGACGTTGAGGATATATTTAACAAAAGATATGTGTTTATTCCATTTTATTCTATGTAATTAATTATGAATATAAAACATTATCTATTGCAGTGGTTATAATTTTGATAAGTATAAAATTTTACTAGGTATTAATTCGAGAGTTACAGTTATTCTTTATTGGTAGTATTTAATTTGTGTTATTGTTTTCCAGCAAGAATTCCTTAATTGATGACGAAACCTTTGCGATATTATCAAGAGTGGGCGACGTGGAAGAAGCGCTTTTTTCCACGTGATTCGAACAGTGAAGTTGAGAACATTTTAGAGACAGATAGAACATCAACTTTGAGTCGCTAGCTAAAACGGAACATCGATGCGGCTTTAGGCGATGCTTTGCCTGATATACCAAGCAACCCTAAAAACCAAACCAGGAAATTATTTAACTTCTGTGTTTTGAAAAAATCTGATGACTAGATTTTTCTACATCTCCTGCCACATGTGGAACTTCGAGGTAGTTCGTACCTAGAATCCTCATGTTTGATTGTTTGATTTTTTTGCACGTTTCAATATCCAATAAAAGTGGTTTCTAACTAATATTAGTAGATTTTTATTAATATCTTCTGTAATACCTGACCTTAGAGGTAAGGTATATTAGAGGCATATGTTTGTGAATAATGTAACCGCGCATTTTGCTTATGAATCATTTTAAGGTACATAAAAGGCTCGAACAAGAGCCGAATACTTTGTTTTACATTTAGCACCTAGAAAGTTAAGGAGCTAGGAAGAGTACACTGTGGCATATAGAAAATAATTTCTTCCAAAAGCAATGAGCCCTATTGAGGCTCTATGTTAATAAAAGGTTCAAATATATATAAAAGAAGTGAGCAGTCAATACTGCCATTGATGATGATTTAATATACAGGGTTGTTAATATTCGACGGACCCATCTCGTAACCCTGTATCTTTTGACAGAGACGTCAGATTGCTTAATGACATAGCGCGTTGGAAGCGTCAGTCCAAGCAAATTTTTACCATGAACAGTGCATGCCACGCGAGCGCTCATAAATTGTTGAAATTTACATTCAACAAAAGAAGTCAATTGTGAAAACTCAACGTGCGTATAAAAAATTAAATAATGTGAAAAGTGCGCCTTCTAAGAACACCATTAAACGTTTGTACTAAAGGTTTTCGACTGGTGATGCGACCAAGGCGATTGGATGAGAATATTGCTCTTGTACGGGCCAGTGTTGAGACATCGCCAAGGACATCCCAAAATCGCCGTTCTCAGCAGTTGGGCATCGCTCGGACCACTTTACAACGAATTATCCGCATTGATTTGCATTTATTCCCGTATAAGATTCAATTGAGGCAAAGATTGTTGCCTGCGGGCGAGCCTCGTCGATTGGAATGAGCCCAAAAAAACACATGGGTCCGTCGAATATGGGCAACCCTGTATTATCGTTGCTTTCAATAATTTATTGACACACAACTGTATACGAATGTCTATAACTGTAATAGCAGCCTAGAAAAATTTTGTCTAAATTGATGTGCTCACATATTTAAAATTTAAAATTTCCCTCTACTTGTTGATCACTGCACCGAGTAAAAGTTTATCATAAGAAAATTTCTTGCTTTAATCAATACTCCACTTTGAATATCGTTCGTTATAATATCAAAATTCCTCATAAATTACAGTCTATGACACTTTAATTTGCATTCTTACCTCTTTTCAAAAAATATATTGTAAGGATTGCTCGATTTATGATATTAATTTACAAAAATTTATTACAGCCATTCTAGCAAAGCTCCATAATTGCACATCGCCCAAGTGGGTACATATGTAGGTATGTACGTTATTCATGCTAATTTGATAATTCAACTAAAGTGTCATTTGTCATCACTGTAAAAGCTCTTGTTTATAAATAAATAATTCAATTTGAAGTCGCTTTATGCCCCTTTTTAGAAAAGCTTGCCGCCTCTCTACGTTGCTGTTGCTGACACACAACATACGCACTTTACCCCGTGAGCATACCAACGCACTCTATGCTGCTTAATGCTGTGCCTGGTAGCCGGTCTGGCTGCCTACTATCGCGTCAATTCCCCGATAAACGGATTTCATGGTAAAAGCAAACACTGCATATTGCCACTCACATTGTCATCCTCAGCCTGCGTTGAGTGCCTTATTTATTATCGTGTGTCCTTGCATACCCATCCACTCTAAGTCATTACTTTCACTTCACACTACTTACTGCCCGCCACAAGGCGATCCGACCACACAGCTTATACATACATACTTGTATATATCAATAATATATGCAAAAAGACATTCCAAGGGAGTTGGGTGACAGCGAGTAAACTCAGGAGGTCACTAGGTGGCGGACAATACGAAATGATATGTCAAAGGAAAAGACAAATAAGCTACAGCAGCAACTAGGCAAAGGCTGTGTGATAGTGTGATGAAGATACAAATGACACAACTGTTGCGCAGCGAGCAGCTTTTCGGGTAAAGTGTAATGAAAATAAATAAAAATATTTCATTGGTTGCCTGAATGTGGGAGTTGGGCTACTATTTGCACACCTTTAGAACCAAATATGGCATAAAGTTGAATTTAGGTACACAATTATTTTTCTTTGAAATATATATGAAATTGGAAAATATCTCGAAATTCTGGTGATAAATAAATATTCCTTGAGCAAATATGAGATAAGCTTTGTTCAGGGAAAAGAGTTTTATTTTCCAGGTAGCCCTTCCATTTAACTATCGCTGGGTGAGGTGCAAGTTTTGTTTAAATATTATATATATAGACGCATCAATTAAAAGGAAAATACGTTGCTTAGCGAAAGCTTATTTGTAAATATATAGGTATATAAGCAAACAAAAACTAATGTAAGCCAATGGCGTAATTATTCAGAAATATTGCGACGCAGGTGTTTTAGAAATAAAGAGAGGCAAAACGAACACATAATTACATATAAAAAAGAAAACAGAGTGGTGACATCGGGATAATATATTGATTATTAAATTCGTTGAACACAAACTGCATAAACTGTAAGATTTCGCTGTATTTAACATTTTTTTATTAACTTGGCGTCCCATTTTTGCTTGGCATTTATATTTTACTTTATTTACAGGTCAACTTCTTCTTTATTTGCAATTCGTTACCGAATGTGAGCGATCATGGATAAAATATAATTTATAAAATTCATGCATGAAAAATAAAATGAATACAATAATGCTTAAAAATATGCTTACAAAAAACGTATAAATACATATTCATATTTTTTTTTACAATATTTCAAAAAATGTCTCTTTTTCGGCCTAACTTCAAAAGATTACTGATATTTTTTATAATTTTTTTCCGATGCCCCTTCTTCCTTCAGTCTTTCCTTGGAGTATGAGTTGCAGGGGACCAACTTTAATATTACATGTTTTTATAAATTAACCCTAAAATATATTTAATTGCATGTTAGAGACTAAATACTTCTCACGACTATGGAAAATTGCTCAAATTACCGCCATACCAAAACTAGGAAGAGATGCCACCTAAACTGCCTCATATCGACCCATCAGCCTATTTGAAAAAATATTGTTCGACCGACTAGAACCAGTTTTGACAGCAAAAAAAGTGATACCAAGCCATCAATTCGGATTTAGACGGCAACACTCAACAGTCCAACAAATCCACAGGGTTGCTAACAAAATACTTAACGATATGAATGACAAAAAATACTGTGTAGCTGTATACCTGGACATTGCAAAAGCCTTTGATAAAGTTTGGCATAAAGGACTTTTGCATAAGCTCAAACGAATCTTTCCACAAAACTACTTTGAACTTTTGAAGAGCTACATAACTGATCGAAAATTTTATATAAGATATGAAGACGAATATTCCGATATTCTACCAATGACAGCTGGAGTACCACAAGGCAGTGTATTAGTTCCTCTTTTATATCTAATATACTCCGCAGACGTGCCAACTCTGACAGCAGATAATACAATGATAGCAACGTTCGCGGATGATACTGTATTAATGGCATCAAACAATGACGAAAAACTGGCGACCTTTACACTTCAAAAATTAATAAACAATACAGTAAATTGGTTTGACGAATGGGGTATAGAAGTTAATAAAGACAAAACTATACAAGTTATATATACAAACAAAAAGACATCAAAATATAATCTTACCTTAAAAAACAACAAAATAAAAATCTGCCCAGCAGCAAAATATCTTGGAATAACTATTGACGGAAAACTAACATGGAAGCAGCATATCATTAACAAAAGAATCCAAATTAAGAATAAGTACCGGCAATTAAGTTGGCTAATCGGACGAGCATCAAAACTATCACTTTATAATAAGGTGACTATATACAAAACAATTATTACTCCTATCTGGAAATACGGAATAGAAATATGGGGAACGGCTAAAAACACAAATATTCAGCTCTACAGCGAACACAATCCAAAATATTACGAAATATAACAAAGCTGGTTGGTTTTTTCCAATGAAGCCGTACATCGTGACTTAAACGTAGACACTATCCAAGAAACAATTACAAAATGTAGCACTAAGCATATACAGCGACTTTCAGTCCACTAAAACGAAGAAATGCGTAAAATAGCACCGGCAGAAAATATCAAACGAAGATTAAAGCGACTCACACCGACTGATCTAACTATAAAATTTACAGTGTAATCACAAAAAACAATAATAATAATAACAGATTCTTCTTACATTGGTAAAAGAACATAATAGACCCTAATTGTACAAAAATTACATATTTTTAATATAAATATAATATTATATAACAGACTAAAAAAAAAAAACCCTAATTGTGTCGTTCGTGTTCGGCCAACACGTTGAGAAATCCAGAATTGTTTATGAAACTACTGCACGGCGCATTTGTTTGGTACCATTTGTTTATGATAAAATATAATATTATTAAAATAAGATAATTTTAAAAATTTCTTCAGATATGTTTAGTTAAAGCCTAGAAGATACCTGGTGAATTTTTTCTAATTTTCTGTTGGCATTATATAGTAGAAATAAGCACCGGCCGCAAAAGATCCATCGACATGGGATTAAGTTGCCAAATATGTTTAATTAAAGACCTTTTTCGCAAGACGAAAGGGACCTATCATTCGAAAAGGAAATTGGCTGTTAAAATTAGCAAGCTTATTGAGGTTGCTTGAAACTCAGCTTTTCAAAATTAAAAATGTCGGATCCAACTTAACGGCGAATTAAAAAAAATTGGATTCACTCGAAGTTCGATAATCGGATGTTTTTGGGGTCGTTGATTAGGGATCTTATGTTAGTATTCTTTGATGGCATTCGAATTAACCTTCGATGGAAATATCTATAGTTTTTACGTAAAACCTGTAAGTTTCAGCCCAATTCATAAACTTTTTCCACAAACAGAGTTAAAGTTTTTTTAGTTTTAGATAAAATAAGTTTAAAATGAATTGTCTAATTTAATTTATTCAAAGGCATCAGATCATATAGTAACATGCTTGAATTTTATTCACATAAAGAATGTTTTTATTAGAAATAGGCTTTACGTTCAAAAAAAAAAAAATCTATCGGAAAACTCTATTGGACTTCAGGAAACTACGGTATATAAACAAAAAATAAAGTTGTAAGAATACAAAAAAATACCAAATTCATAAAAATTAGTTATTGTAGTTAATTGCATTATATATTTTTTATAGTAAGTAGTGTGAACTTTATTTTTGTATAAAACTAATTAAAATTAAAAAAAAAAATAAATAAAAATTAAAAAATAAATAAATAAAAAAAATCAATGATTTACACTTTCTTATATCGTTGACAGTATGCACGCACATGTATTTGCCTTAGTTTTGTCAAAGGTCAATTTCAATTTTTTTTAACTCGATTTCCATAAGGAGTTATTTTCTGTTACAGCAGTAATGGCAATATAATCTAGAAATCGTCCTCTAAAAGAAAGCGCGAGGGAAACTTTGTTTCTGATTTGGATGACGAAGTAATTGTATTTGATGACGATGGTAGTATTTTTGACCTTTGCACATTGACGATTGCGAATATCGTAAGCAATGGGAGATTGAGCCGCACGAGCTTTATGCTGACATAGACAAAGGGCATCGAGTTACGATGAAGTTTGCACGAGAAACAAACGACTGGCACATTTTGTTAAACTCAGCCAAAATCGGGTTTCTTGATCTGCATAAACTCGGTGCGCATCAGCTACTGAGGACTTTGTGCATGAATTCGAAGAGCAAAGCCGGCGTTGCTAAAATACATTTCACGGTATATTTCTAGGTGTTACATAGAAAATAAAAAACAAACCACAGACCACATTAAACTTTTCGTGGGGTGACTCGCAACGCAAGTTAACATTAAAAAAAGTATTAGACTCTCTCAAAGCAGGTTACTCGCAGACTTTTGGCATCGCTGACTTCGAATCCGACGTTAATATTTTTAAAATTCCATAATGGCGGTCGAATTTCATTAGATTCGCTTAAAACTCATTGCTTGCAGATTGTAGAAACTAGAAATGACAGATCCAATATGGTAGTCGGTAGTCGGTAGTCAAAAAATGCTAAATATTTAAAGCGTTTACATTTAGATATCGGGGCATTGTGAGTAGCTCTGTAGCTTGAACGTTGCTTAACAGCTTAACAAAAATTTCCAATTTTATTTGTCTAAGCTAAAATAGTGAAAAAAAGGAAAAAAATAGAAAACTTGATATAATCGAGCGCACGTTCGAAGATTTTCGAGTAATGAGTATTGCATGCGTGAGTGCGAGTAGTAGTTACTCATACGCCTCGGCTGTTCGAAAATGTGTGAACAAAGTCGAGAGCTGAAGTATCTGCTTACTTTGTATTATTAGTAAATTAAATTATTTCTAAAAGCTATTTATTCCAAGAGACCGTATTGAGTATCAATTATCAAGGAATTCCAAAAATTTTTCTTTGAACTAAGTTTAAATGAGTTCTTGTTCAAGTCAATTGTAAAAAACATATAAAGTCAGAAATCTATGGCAAAAAACCTAAAGCGCAAATTAAATTTTTCGGACGGTCAGCTCCTTTCAATTATACATGCACATTTTATTGAATTTCTAAATGCAATGCGTGTCAATCTTATTGCATACTAGCTTATACCCGTGGGTTTCACCCCACATTTCTATCAAAAAGTATGCAATGTAAATAAAACAACTTTAACTTTTTTAAGTCAGTTTAGGTATTATTTAAAACGATCGGATATACGACATTTTTTGTTAAATTATTTTGAGTATAAATAAAAAGGTTTTTCGGTGCGCCAACTCTGGTGCAGGCTACATATAATTGGCCATGGGTAAAACATGAGTTGGTTAGATTGACTCCTACTACAGCTAATGATTGTCCCTGAGCTTTATTTATGGACATTGCGAAAGCCAGTCTAATAGGAAAATGGAGGCGTTGAAAATTGAAAGGTATATCCGTCGGTATCATTGGAATTCTCGGTATGAAAACTTTGTGGTTTTTAAAATTTCCTGATAAAACCATAGCTTCTATAACATTCGGTAAAAGTTTCGTGATGATTAGCCTTGTGCCATTGCATAAACGTGGAGGATCCAAATTACGCAGCATAATTATCATGGCCCCCTTTTTAAGCATCAGTCGATGAGGAGGAATTCCTGATGGGTCCAAGGAGTTAAGAAACTCAATGGGATAATGAACAGTCTGGGATTCTTCGACGACTGTGTCAATGGAATGATAAGTTGTGACAGTTCCTGGTAGTATATCTTGAATTTTGGAATTAATGACATTTACATCGTCATTCTTAGGTGCCAAAATTGCCCTTTCTCGAAGCCATCTATAGTTTGTGTGATTGGCTGAAATATTTGGAAATACCTTTCCAGTCTATCAAAACATCGACTGATAACATAAGTTGACAAAAACCTGGAGGAAAAGAAATTAAATTTGGTGGTAAAGAAACTGGTATTTTTCCATTGCCTATTGTAAGTAGTTGTTCAGAAAAAACTTCTGCTGAAGCATCTCCTCCCAAATGTGCTCTCATATTTGTAGAAAGAGTAAATTTTTGAACGTAGTCCCATAGGTATGACGATTTTAAGCAGGCATTCACTTCATCTGCGACGGTAAGCTTTCCCAATAAGAGAATGCATTCAATTCATCAATACCTCTATCGTTGATAATATAAATTCGTTTCTATATCAAATGGTCTAACCCCCATTTTTCTCTAATCTCATATTTTTTCTAGGAGTACTAAATACTAACTTCATTAAACTTTTTACCAATTTTTGGTATTCTACCATAAATGCGTCCAGTAATATGCAGTACGAAAAATCCCATTTGTATAGGAGGTGTCACGCCCCATTTCTAACTATCACCAGTTTTCATGCAGGTGTTTGGTATTAACCTTATATAATCTCTTTCCGAATTTCAGTTGTCTAGCCCAAATACATCCGGAGATATAGACAATGAAAAATTGCATTTATATGGGACGTGCCAAGCCCCCTTTTTCATTTTTCTCAGTTTTCTTGGAGGTGTTAGGAATTAACCTCATATAACCCCTTCCCAAATTTCATTGGTCTAGCCTAAATACTTCCAGGGATATGGACTATAAAAAATTCCAGTTGTATGGGAGGTGCCAAGCCGCCTTTTTCGTTATACGCAGTTTTTGTGGATGTGGCAAGAATTAATGTCATATAACCCCTTACCAAATTTCAGTAGTCTAACGTAAATACTTCCAGAAATACGGACTGGTAAAAATTCCATTTGTATGGGAGGTGCCACTCCCCCTTTTTAGTTATACGCAGTTTTTGTGGATGTGGTAAGGATTAATGTCATATAACCCCTTACCAAATTTCAGTAGTCTAACGTAAATACTTCCAGAAATACGGACTGGTAAAAATTCCAGTTGTATGGGAGGTGCCACGCCCCCTTTTTCGTTATACGCAGTTTTTGTGGATGTGGTAAGGATTAATGTCATATAACCCCTTACCAAATTTCAGTAGTCTAACGTAAATACTTCCAGAAATACGGACTGTTAAAAATTCCAGTTGTATGGGAGGTGCCACGCCCCCTTTTTCGTTATACGCAGTTTTTGTGGATGTAGTAAGGATTAATGTCATATAACCCCTTACCAAATTTCAGTAGTCTAACGTAAATACTTCCATAAATACGGACTGTTAAAAATTCCAGTTGTATGAGAGGTGCCACACCCCTTTTTCGTTATACGCAGTTTTTGTGGATGTAGTAAGGATTAATGTCATATAACCCCTTACCAAATTTCAGTGGTCTAACGTAAATACTTTCAGAAATACGGACTGTTAAAAACTCCATTTGTATGGGAGGTGCCACGCCCCCTATATATATCAAAATATTTTTTAGCCTATGACCATCCCGGTAAGGTATCCAGTTCGTGTTTCAAATTTGGTTACGATCGGTTTATGCGTTTAGGACGCAAGTCGATCTATAGATACATACATAATTTGAATTTTATATATATAGATTCTCTATATATAGTAGATATAAATCTTTTTTGATGACAGGCCAGGAACGAGCAACTTCTGATCTTTATTCGTTCGATAAATACGTTGAAAATAGCTAGGAAACTTCATAGAATTTTAACGGGGTTTTCTGGTCTAGACGCCTTAGTTTTAGGTATTTTTAAAACTAAGATAAAAAAATGAAAACATTTTTAGTATCCATTTTTTTTATGGTTTTTATTAATATTGGAAAAGTAAAAAAATAAAAATTAAGGGCGAAACGCCACTGTGAAAATTCAAAAAATCGACTTTTTTTTGCACAAATTGTTAGTATAACTATGGTACTAAAGAAGTTGTGGTAAAAACTTTAAAGCGAAATTCGCCTTATTCCCGATTCTATGTGCACTTAAGTGAGCGCCCGTCGGTTCGGCCCGCGTTTTTCTGGAAACGACTTTTTTTTGATACGGTGGCAACGATTTCTCAAAGACTAATGAACCGATTTTAATTTTCTTTTTTTCAAAATGTTTCTTATCGCATTGGCTGTTGTTGTACGTAGCCAATTTTCAAAATTTTGACAATAACTATTTTTTTGGGCCTGTTGAAAATCAAAAAAATGGTGAAAAACACACATCGAAATTCAAATCACCACCATTTCGTCAAAAAAAAAAAACGGCTACGTACAACAATAGCCACTATTGTGTATATTAATAAAATTTTTGGTTTTTTGATTTTAGATGATTATTCATTGCTGTATCGCTGCCACCAGATGACGTCATTTTTTTTTAACTCGGTACTTTTATCTACATAAATTTGTCAATTTTCAATATTTTTTAATAAAAATCTATATGATCATATTTTAATACATATATAATAAACAGCTTTTTGTCCGATCCTCGAATAGTCATTCCTACTTACAAAAAAATATTCCCAAAAATCGATTATTTTTTGACCCACCACAGTGGCGTTTACCCTTAATAAAAAATGATGAAAAAAATTGTGGAATTACATGCCGGTGGAGTGGGGGCTACATAAAAAGCGGTGCTCCATGGTTGACATGATTCCTTGTAGTAATCTAAAACAAACAAATAAAAAAAATCCTTCATTAGTTAGGATGTCGCTACCGGATTACGCCAAATCAAAGAAAAAAAAAATTCACAAAATGGCGTCAACTTGAAAAAAAATTTTTTTACCCTTTTTTTTACCTTTTTAAATTTTTTAAAAACACTTCAGACTTAAATTTTTCAAAATCCAAGTAGAACTTGAGATATCTTGACGACCATCTCAAAAAAAGTAGTCGGTCGCCCCTCGGCAGGCAATGGGAAAACCTTCGAGTGTATTTCTGCCATGAAAAAGTTCCTCATAAAAATATTGAAGTTGGAGGTCCCTCCATTAGTAGAACAACATCAAGACGCACACCACAAATAGGAGGAGGAGCTCGACCAAACACTCAAAAAGGGTGTATGCGCC
>JAYXIM010049076.1:0-14244 GCA_037575425.1 Anastrepha fraterculus
AAGTAGGCTAGGCGAAGACCAACCGAGCCCAGCCTTTTAAGTATGGTACTGTGGCTGACTCTATAGATCGTCTTTTTCAATTTGTTTTAAGGCAAAATTTACGAATAAACTTAATTTCGTAGCAATATATCTACCCTCAACAAAGCCATGCTGATAAGGCAATGTGAGATCTGAAATTTGGAAGATAATCAAATCATGAATCAGTTTTTCAAAGAGTTAAGGTGTACTAGAGATTTTGCAGATCGGGCGATCACTTTGGCCAACACTTACATATGTGCCGTTTTGATAAAATCTTTTTTCCAATTATGTAAAAATTCACCAAAAACCAGCTATTTAAAGATAATTGTTAACGGTTGAACTAACGATGTAAATTAAATGTCATACCTATATATTAATAAATATCACATTATTTTTTATTGAATGCCGAAATCCTAAACTTACACAAAACGTTACACTTATTAACATTAGCTATTCCATATTATCTCATATTTCTCCCTTTTCACCTCCAATCACCACCTAGTGTTCACAATGAATACTGATTTCTATGATCAGTGAAGCATTAAACGCTAATTGCAATTCGAACTATTGAATGGATTAATTTGAATGCAAATTCTAAATCGCCAGCTCTCATCGACTCTGCTAACTGCTGTCAGCTGCTTAAAAAGCGAGCACTCTACATACATACGCGTGTATATTTGGACATTTGCGTATTATATGCACAAGCGCAGTCAGACACAAATATTCGTATATGTACAGTAAATCAAAAAAGTATTCGTCGCAATAAAAACAAAACTTTATTTATTGAACTCTTTACAATGCTCGGGACCTTCAGTGTGGTATATTTCGCTCTCTTTCAACACAAATCTAAAATTCAAAAATTTGCACAGAGCATCCGAAATTTAATAATATTCAATCTGGTCAAAATGAATGCCAAAAAAGTATACGAATCGTAGCTTATAGAAATATTATAAATAATAAATAATAAATATCCAATGTGAAATGTCTATCACATTTTTCTTGGCTCAAAATTCCTTATTACCTTAACATCAAAATAACAAAACTCTGCACCAAACACATATAAATTTGGTTTTATTGCTTCTTGAAGAAATTTCTCAGTTCCCACTTATTACTCTTACCAGTTTTCTGCTCGAAACTATGTGCAATAACTTTTAAATTGTTTAAAAAGATATTTTCCATTATTAAGCCTGATACTATAATTTTGAATAGGTAATTCTATTGACATACATATATAGGAGTTACGATGGATTCTCTGTTGGAGTTTAGGACATTAACATTAAGACCGCTACATTTAGCAATACAAGAGTAAGCTACTATGTAAGCACTCTCTTTTCATATGAAAGAAAAACTTAAACCAGGAGATCTTACTGAACACCTCAATATCTTGAAAGGGGTTCAACATGCAGTATGCATAACCCAGTCGAATGACCCGTACTCAATTTTATAAAGAGATGCAATGTTATCTTCATGTCTAGGGAAGAGTGAAATACTAACCCAACATGGCTAAATGATGACTCATAAAAATGGTACACAGATGGTTCCAAAATGCTTCAAGGAGTGGGAACAGGAATAGGGGCTTAGAGCACACAAATTTCCAACACTAAGTACTGATACCACGATTTTCCATGCGGAGCTCTTCACTATAATGGAAACAGTGGAAATCATATTCAAAAGAGGGTTCGAGAAAGTAAAAATTAAAATTCTTTCGGAAAGCCAATCAGTTCTCAAAGCCTTATATAGCTTCACATTCAAGTCAAAAGTCCTATTAGATAAGGCAGACTTTAATGGCAAAAAAGGGGCAGAAGAGCTTTTTATTAGACCAACCCCATTTTTCGGCTTTAACAAAAATAATATAAAACAGGAAACGAAAAAATGGATCCAAACTAAAACCAGGAAGCACTGGAACGACACAAGCGGCCTTAATCACTCCAAAAAGTTTTTGAACTTCAATGCCAACAGAGCAAAATCTGATCTAACCCTAGATAAAAAGGGCCTCAGATTACTTGTTAAAAACACTTGTACTTGTAATAAACACTTAAACACAATAGGGATATCTAGTAAAAGATCATGCAGGTTCTGCTGTGATGAAGACGAGTCTATGGAACACTTAATCACCAATTGTTGGGCATTTGGCCACAGGAGACACAGAATCCTGGGCGCGTACCTATTGGAGGAGGAAGACTTATAATTGCTCTGTCCTAAGGAGCTGGTAAGATTCCTCGATATACTAAATAATTATAATTAAGTAGTTAGGAGCGCACAATAGATCAATCTGGTCGCAGTGCATAAAGGCCTTAACCTAATCCGTACAACCATTACCATTACCATAAGGACATTAATCAAGCAATGAGATAAAAAGCTAAAATAAAAGGTGGTTAAATTTTAAGGGCCGATATTGAATGTAAACCACACCTAAATGTCAAGTCCTTTTCTGCATTTCATTTGACATTTTTCAATTCCAGACTAACTCAATTTGAATTATGGAAAGACACATAATCGAAAAATGCGTTAAAGTTATTCAGGCTTATTATGAAAACGGGCATTCAAATCAAAATGCATATCGCGCACTTCGTGAAGAAAATCATCTTCAGTTATGATGCACATTTTCACCTCAGTAGATTCGTCAATAAGCAGAACTGCTGCATTTGGGCGAATGATAATCCAAGAGTGATTGCCGATAAACCAATGCACCCACAAAGAGTGACTGTTTGGTGCGGTTTATGGGCCGGCGACATCATGAGGCCGGTCAGGCAGTTACTGTGAATAGTGTTCGCTATCGTGAGATGATACCGAACTTTTTACGGCCCGAATTGGAAGATATGGATGGGGACGATATATGGTTTCAAGAGAACGGTGCCACTTGTCCCACAGCTAACGAAACAATAGCTCTTTTGCGCGAAAAATTTGATGGCCGAATAATCTCACGTCGCGGTGATGTCAATTGGCCGCCAAGATCATGCGATTTGACACCGTTGGACTTCTTTCTTTGAGGTTATTTGAAAGAAAAGGTGTACGTCGATAAGCCAGCCATATTTCAAGAGCTAAAGGATGAGATAATTCGGCACCTTAACGGCATAGAACCTCAATTATGCCTCAGCGTCATCGAAAATTTGGACCATCGGATGGAGGTGTGCCGCCGAGGCCGCATCAGCCATTTGGTCGATATTTTATTCTATACGTAATTTAGCTAGACCATTATTATCATAATAAAGAGAAATGAGAATAACTTCTTAAAAAAATTCTAGTTTATTCAAAATCAACACCGGCCTTTAAAACTTAACCACCCTTTATTTGTGTTATTTCTTTAGTAAGTGAATTTTTCACTTAATTAATTTAATTTCAAAATTCTCTAAATCCTTTCATGAATTTTAAAAGTGAATGCCCAATGCATGAATTATTTGTATCTACAACTGTCAAAATGAGTAAAAGTGGACTGAAAAATATGTTTCTTAATGCCCGTGTATATAATTTTTTCACAATTACGAGAGCCGCCTCAACCGAATAGGTTTGTACGTGAATACCATTCGGTAGGGCTTGAAGAAACAAATGATAGAGAAGGTTTTTATCTAATAGCAGGTCGCCTTTCGGCAGCTAATGGCAAAACTCCGAGTGCATTTCTGTCATGAAAAAGTCCCCCTTGAAAACCCATCTTGCTGCGCCGGGGCGGCAGCATTTGTGGAATGGCATGAAGACGTACACCCCAAATTGGAAGAGAAGCTAGACAGTGTCATACACCACGAAAAGATAGTCTGGCATGTAAAGCTACAAAAATAATTGGACCAAAATGGGACGTCAAACGTGATACTCAATCGGTCAGGGAAAAACGTCTCTAAGTTAATTGCTTTGATCTCAGGCCACTGTCTTCTAGGTCGACGTTGAAGATTGCACGTACATCATTTCGACTATTACAAAAGCTGTAAGAATGAGGAGGAGGAAGAGTATGTTAGGCATCTTATCTGTCACTGCCCTGTGTGGCATGCTACCTGATTTAGATGTTTTGGCTTATCGTTCTTAAACGCCACTGATGATCATAGGGATACATGTAAATAAGGGTCAGCGAGGTCTTGAGCACTTGAAACAAATTGGCCTAAGTGAGTTGATTTAACTGCAAATTGTACCTCCTACCTACCTAAGCCCGGAGCCCATTCTGCCACTTCCTTCTGCAGCCAACAATGCCATGGTTAGCAAACGGGTTATTCTAACCCACAAGCGAGCTTGGCAGGCTGAGAGAGACTGCAGATGGACAAAACGTATGCTACCTGTTATGTCCGACCGACTGTCGCAGTTATTTGAGGTCAGGCTTGAGGTCTTTGGCACTGATGTGTTAAGAAGCGACCACCTTGGCTCCTTGAAACAGAGAGGGTAAAACTTAAACAGGCTGGGAGACGAGTATTTTTTCGATCCACTGTGTGTATGTATGTATGCCTGTTATCAGCTACCTTCAGCTAAGCACCAGTATTCAACATCATAATCAGCATTAATATGGACATTTTAAAAATCGCTGCCAAGCATTGTCCGCTTGTGCTTCATTCTTTCATCAATTTACTACTCTTCCACTACGCCATACTCGTATTCGCTGTCCTTTACAGACCTGCCATTCATGCACCTTGAACAGATGACACTTGAGGTCCAACTTATCGCAACTCAAGCCAGCTGCCCGGCTCTTCTTCTCCACTTGTTGTAAGTGTACTCGCTTTATGTACGAGCATATTTGCTGAGTGTGGAATACCAGCTACTGCAGAAGTACGAGGCAAAGGGCGAGCAGTGAATAAGTACGTATGTATGTACGATACGCAGTTGTTGGCTGTGGCAGCAATAAATGTGATAAAGTTGACAATAGGATATCTGCTTTTGTTGTCTTGCTTTCCGATGGAAATGTGCAGAAAGTGCTCCTGCGTGGCTGCTATCTGGTGTAGATATGTAATACTGTATATGAAGGATGAGCTAGGAAGAGTTGAGTTACTTATAAAAGTGACCCGTATGATTTTCTTATGACCTTCAAAAACACAAAAAAAAAAAATACAAAAGTCGAAGGATATGCAATTATTAACAAAACAAAGCAGATGAGAACGCTTGCTAGTTAACTCAAGTTTTTAAAAGCACTTTAACAACGTTGTAAATGTTCAGGAAAACTTTATTTAAATTTAACACTGCAAAATGCAAAACTTTCTGAAATCATTAACGTTTTATAGCCGATATCCTGGGCAATTAAATTTTTAATTGCTCCAGACTTCAGCTGAGTACTTTAGTGTGCCAGCGGAATGAATTTTTGCCGCACCCCAAACACCTCTTCAGCTCGCTGGCAGACAGAAGTTGGACAAAAACACTAAAATGCTTTTAAGCAAAATTCTTTGGCCTCCCTCTCTCAATGGTGTGTCAGCTGTGCATAAATTGAATGTGAAAGCCAGGAATTAAAATTTGTTTTGCGAAAAAAACGCGAATAAAAAAAATCCCTTGATGTCGCAATTATTCTGGCAGGACTTGCACAAAAAAAAAATTATAAATAAAAAATGTAAGAAGTGCACCGATTTTATACGTTGGACGGGCTGCAATGAAAATGCATTAACATAAACGTTATTGGATTGCATTGTTTACTACCGACTTTTAACTTGCATCGGTATTAATTTAACTCACAATGAAAATTTAACTTCGCAATTTTCGAGGAATTGCTTTTTCATATTGCACGTTGATCTCAGCTACGCCAGCATTTCACGCATTGGTGTCAATTGGAATTTGCCTGTCACAAGCGCATCAATTTAAATTAATATCATCACTGCTGCGAAGCTGTTTATTTGGGCGTCAATTCTCATTTTGTGAAATGGTGAAATGAAAAGCTTTTTTGAAGGTTTTATGGCACTTTGGATTCGCGTTCAGCGAAAAAATGGAAGGAAATTTAAAATCGTTTCGTATGAAAAAATGAAACGAAGTGAAGCTTTTTCACTTCTTCTCAACTCTATCACACAATATGAGGGCAGGGTTGTGTGCTTTCGCTGCTGTTATTCAATTCAGTCTTGGGTCAAGTTATGCGATAAGCTTGTGCCCAGTATAGATCATACCCTGTGGTCAGAACGGATAGCTAGAAGCGAACATCTGGACTACGCGGATGTTATATGCTTGATGGCGCACAAACATTCGCATACATCTTCAAAGTTACATGCGGTCAGTAAATTAATTCTGCTATTTCGGTAACATTCTCACAAAATATGGCGGAACAGCAGCAGATATTCGCAATCGCATATCAAAAGGACGTTCTGTCTTTGGTATGCTGGATACAGTCTGGCGATTGGTGCACATATCCAGACGTACGAAGGTACGGATTTTCGACGCCAATGTAAAATCGGTGGTACTAAAGGGTTTTCCAATAACGGGTGTTATTTTTAATAGCCCGCTATTTCGGTAGATGTCACTTTTGAAGGTGTCATTTTTCGTGAACAAATTCGAGCTGTTGGGAGTGAACAAATTCGCGCTGTCGAGTTAGTGATGTGAAGAATAAACCCCGTGCACGTCGCTCAAGAACAGCCGAAAATATTACTGTTGTAGCCGAAAGTTCGAAAGCCGAAGAAAACCCAGGTTTGTCCATTCCTCGTCATTCTTTGAAATTAGGCATTCCACAAACGTCATTACACCGTATTTTGCATAAATATTTGGGTCTTTAGGCTTATAAAGTCCAGTTAATACAAGAACTCAAGCCGGCCGATCATCATCAACGAAATGCATGAAAATGATCCGGAATTCCATCGAAAAATCGTCTGGAGTGATGGGGCCCATTTTTACCTCGGTGGCTTCGTCAAAAAGCAAATTTTTCGGGTCTGGGGCTCAGAAAATTCAAGAGTTATTGTTGAAAAGCTTCTCTATCCTCCACGTGTGACTGTTTGATGCGGTTTATGGTCCGGCGCCCACCTTCCTCAAAGGCCGACGTCGCAAGTGGAAGTGGATCGGCCATACACTGGGTAAACTCCTGGAGGACATCACAACAGCTGCGTTGGATTGAATCCTGCGCAGAAGGCAGGCTATTCGTCGAGCAAATAAAATATCTAGTTTTAAATAATCATATTACAATCTACATGTGTATATAATTATATATATTTATGATATGTAAGAAGATTCGGCCGCCGTAGCCGAATGGGTTGCTGCGTGACTATCATTCAGAATTCTCAGAGAGAACGTTGGTTCGAATCTCGGTGAAACACCAAAATTAAGAAAAACATTTTTCTAATAGCGGTCGCCCCTCGGCAGGCAATGGCAAACCTCCGAGTGTATTTCTGCCATGAAAAAGCTCCTCATAAAAATATCTGCCGTTCGGAGTCGGCTTGAAACTGTAGGTCTCTCCATTTGTGGAACAACATTAAGATGCGCACACCACAAATAGGAGGAGGAGCTCGGCCAAACACCCAAAAAGGGTGCACCCCCTATAGGGTGATTAATTTTTCGCAACTAGTAAAAATAATCGTTTTAATATTTCATGGGAGTTTTTTGGTGAGTTACACCGATAACCTGGCTGGCACTTTGGGGCTTCCCGGACTGGTGGACTATACACTCCCGCCTATACTTGCCATTACATCCTCCTACCATCAAGGGAAGAACAATGACAGAGTTTTCAAAATTTTCGAATGAAAATTCTACGAAATATTTGTCAGGTGTTTATCTAATAAAGAAATGAAATATAATCTTTTGAGCCCCGTGTAACCACTTAAAAAAGGATATCATATATCGAGCAGCAAAAATACTTTAATTTAATTTCACACTCTTTTCACTTCATATTTTTAATTTCGGTGCTCCCACATCCAGCAAATATGTTACATATAAATATATATAAATGTTTGTGCAGATATTTATGTATGTTTTAATATTTCATTTATCCATTGATTCTGTTTTCCTTCTCCACATACTGCCCGCTTAATTGCTGTTTCAAGTACTTGCTCGATTGCACTTATCCTGCGGTCGCTGCCAATTCATTACATACATACGTACTGACCCAGTCGATAATCGCTTTAGGGCACCACAAGCTGTTCGAGTATATTTATTGCAAATGAGATAGGTTGTTGTACAACTACTTAAGATAGCTTAGTTTGGCACAATCTGCTTAATTCTTGTTATGAGAGCTTACGCGATATGCTGGCAAAGCAATACCAATATACGAGTATAAGTGCATTAAACAAGGCTATTGGATATAAATAAAATTGGGAGGGAAGATAAAATAAAAATATAATTGCTTCACCAGGCGAATCAAATGTTTAGTAGTAAACCAAAGAATGAAAAAGAATTTGAGTGCTAATACAAGCCTTACGAGGTATGTTATGAATAACGAGACTGATTCTGCAAAAACTTGATTCTTAGTTCTTTAAAATATTTTTACCAAAAACAAAAGCACAATCACATCTAACGAGAGAAGGATATGAGTTTCAAAACTATGCGTGAACATTTTATCAACAGAATCAAAATAATTAGAATTTTGGTCAGATCAGCTCTTGTAAGTCTTAATAATATTCCGAAACACAAGGTGATGTCCAAAACAAACAAGACTGAGCTAAAATAGAAACGAGTTCATTCGCGATTTATTATTAGGCGCGCAACTAAGTTCCCGCTGTTTGTCAATAGATGCCGCCAGCGGTGTGTGCTAGTCGATTCTAACATAACCTAAACGTCATAAATCAAGCTCAGACATATGGTAAGCAAACTGATTCGACACATTAGAGATTTTGTTTTGGTATCATATACTTTTGGTTCTGTGAAAATGTCTGATTTTGTGCCGAATAATCGTCATTAGCGGGAAGTGTTGATTTTCCGCTTTCATTCGAAAAAACGGCGGCTGAAGCGCATCGACAGCTACAAAAAGTTTATGGAGATGCTGCTTTAAGTGTAACAACGTGCTGAGATTAGTTCAGTTGCTTCAAAGCCGAGATTTTAATGTTGACGACCGTCCCCTTGAAGGAAGGCCAAAAACCTTCAAAGACGCTGAATTGGAGGCATTGCTCAATGAGGATCCGTGTCAAATGCAAGAAGAGCTTGCTTCAGTATTAGGAGTTGCCAGCCAATCTATTTCCAAGCGATTGCATGCTTTGGGAATCATGCAGAAACAGAGGGCTTGGGTTCCTTATGAGTTAAAACCAAGAGAAGTTCAACGTCGTTTTTTCACCTGTGAACAACTGCTCCAGCGACAAAAAAGGAAGGGTTTTCTTCATCGCATCGTGACGGGTGATGAAAAATGGATTCATTACAGCAATCCAAAGAAAAGAAAGTCATGGGGACTGCCCGGTCATGCTTCTACGTCGTCGCCTCGGCCGAATATTCACGCTGCGAGGGTTATGCTATGTATTTAGTGGGACCAAATTGGTGTTATTTATTATGAACTGTTCAAACCAAGTGAAACCATTACTGGAAATCGGTATCGACTTCAATTGATGCGATTGAGCCGAGCACTGCGCGAGAGGTGGCCGCAATACGCGGAGGGGCATGAAAAAGTGATTCTACAGCATGACAGCGCTCGGCCTCACGTTGCCAAACCCGTTAAAACCTACCTGGAAATACTGAAATGGGAAATTCTACCCCACCCGCCATATTCTCCAGATATTGTGCCGTCCAATTATCACCTGTACCGATCGATGGCACATGGTCTAGCTGACCAACAGTTCCATTCATATGAAGACATAAAAATGGCTTGATCCGTGGATAGCTTCAAAAGAAGAACAGTTTTACCGCGACGGTATACGAGATCTACCAAAAAGATGCGAAAAAGTAGTAGCCAGCGATGGGCAATACTTTCAATGATTCACTTGTAACCATTTTTTTTTTTTTCAGAATAAAGTTGTATTTTCATAAAAAAAACAGCGAAAACTTAGTTGCGCACCTAATATTATTATTTATTATTATTTTTATTCGAGTTTATTTATTCAAAATAGTCCGCTCTGGCCTCGATACACTGTTTTGCGCGATCGAAAGAGTGGTTCAGGTCATTTACCGGAATGTCGGTACAAGCCTTTGGGATGGCCTCTACTGTCGCAAAACGTTTTCCTTTCATGGCCAAATGCAATTCTCCGATTATGTAGAAGTCAGAGGGAGCCATGTCAGGGGAATACGGTGAGTTATTGATGGTTAAAATGCGATTTCTAATCAAAAAATCAATCACGTAAAAACTCATACAATAAGCGCCAGCTTCCCCCTTCGGAGTATTCAGGGCGAATTCGTCGAATTCGTCGAATGCGATGCAACAAACGTTTCAATGCGCCAAAATAGAAAATTGCATTGACGGTTTGGGCCGTTGGCACGAACTCCTTGTGAACAATTCCTTTGGAATCGTAAAAACAAATAAGTATCGACTTGATTTTTAATTTCTCAAAACGATTTTTTGGGTGGTGGCTCGTATGGGCCAGTTACCATGTCGTAAATTTGAATAAACAAAATTTGATATTAGCTCTTTGTTCGAAACTCATTTTTATACCAATGACACAAACATACTGACACTTAAGATGCAATAACTTCGCTTCCACTGACTCTTTGTTGTCTTTATAACTTTATAACCCTAGAACTAGAAAGAAACTTTACCAACATTATCGAACAGCATTAATCTATACAAAGTATCATCAAAAGGGGAAGTGAAAGAGTTCCACAGCAATCAAAGGGAATGCTCAACAATACCTTAACTCGTCTGGTGCCACGGAAAATTTAAACACAACGTAAAAATTTACTTGCAAGAGAGTAACGCACAATCCTCTCTCAAATAGAAAAATATCCCCAAAATATGATTGACGTCTTGTTTACATAAATCATATGCAGGAACCACTTCCCAAAGACCCCATTTTTTGCAAGCGTCTTGTTTTAATGGTTAAATCTGACTAAGCAAACCTTAACACTCCTTTATTATCGTCTGAACAACGTCTGATTGAACGAGTGTGTGAAGCATGTGAAAAGATTGAGCTTAGAGACTCGGCAGCCGAAGTTCCCCTCAGAATTTTTTTTGTTCAGCATAGTTAAAGTGCAAACCTTGTAAATAGGTCATCATTGTCTCAACATTTACTCGACAATAAATGTTAGTTAGATTTGAAAGGCAATGAAGTAGACTCTTCTCTTTTAAAGCACGAACGGCTAGTCTTATAATTATTTTCATTACCTTACAGCAAACACATGGTGACAGAACTCAGAAAGTGTGGCCAAGATCAGACCGTTCACGAACGAATTTGAAAGAATCAGATTGGCTGACGTCCCCGGGGTCATGACAGCTGTTTGTTCATGAACAAATTTAGATTGTGTTAGTGATAAACGAAAAAATCAACGCAGTTCCCGTCCATGTTGTTTCCTTGCCAACTAAGCAACGACTGGTTGGGCGAGTGTGTGAATACGTGTGAAATAAGTAGGCAGAATTTGATTGCCGAGTACCCAAGAATGATAGAAACAAGATTGCGCCCATCAGAGAGTACGTGACGTCACATTAGCTGAGTTGTGCAGTGTTCACAACCATTTTCTCTTCGCAATAAATTGAATGCTCTTTTATGTAGCAAAATTCGAAACTTTTTTAGTTTTGTGTTTGTTTCTTTTTTCTAATTTAAAGCTACCGAAACTATAAATTAAAAAAAACTGTATTATTAAACTAAAGAAGGTTAAAAAAGGTCACTCTGAGAAGATTTTAGAGTTAATGAAAATCTGTTGGTTCTTATATTATATTATTTTGATATTTTGAAAGTGAAAATATAACTTTTCGTTTCTTTTAAGATTATATTAGAATATTAAAACTTCTTCTCTCAACTCTTCTTAACATTGAAAGCCTTTTTACATATTTCAAAAAGCGTTTGAATTTACTGAATGTGAATTAAAACTATAGAGTTATAATCGTTTCTTCCGGTCCTCAATCCTTAGAGTACCTTATCTTGTTACATAACCTCAAATATAGCAAAAAAGTCCTTCTCTTAACAAAACAGTTTCTCTTAACACAAATTTCATAAACTAAATTGTACATAACCATAACACATATATTTAAACAAAAAAACACACATTTTAAAGACAATTTGTTCCGCACACAAAGTTCTTTAAGTAATTCAATAAAAATTTGGTATTTTATTTTTCTTAAATGGGCATTTCAGTGCTTTTTTAACACACTTTTATTAGGTCGGGTTGTATGTATGTATGTATGTATGCATGTATGTATGTATGTATGTATGTAACGGAATCTTTGAGCTTAATTTTCACTGGCTTCTAATTATCTGATCGACTTGAAATTTTGCACACCTATCAAGGACCGATGACAATGCAATAATTTGATTAAATTTTTCCATTATCCTTATTAGGATTGCCAGGATTAATATTTTCTTTTTTTACCTGTGGGCAAAAAGTAAGGTGAATTTGAATCTTTGAATCTTTTTAACACACTTTTATTAGGTCGGGTTGTATGTATGTATGTATGTATGTATGTATGTATGTATGTATGTATGTAACGGAATTTTTGAGCTTAATTTTCACTGGCTTCTAAAAATCTGATCGACTTGAAATTTTGCACACCTATCAAAAACCGATGACAATGCAATAATTTGATAAAAGTTTTCCATTATCTTTATTAGGATTGCCAGGATTAATATTTTATTTTTTTACCTGTGGGCAAAAAGTAAGGTGAATTTGGTTGTAAAATGAAAAATCTTTTTTTATTCTTGTAAATCAGTTTCTCAGGCTCCCTCCACGAAATAAGTTCTTCATCCCGATTACTTCTTTATCACGGCCGATAACTGCATAGCTTTAGACTCACAGTCGATAAGAAAGGAATTAAATATAACACGAATATATCGAATCATTTATTCACTGACTGCAATGATAACAATAATTTGCATTCATAATAAACAAAAAATAGTTTAAAGAAACTAAAAAACACGCTTTTTTGCTAATCGAACTAAAAAGTAGAAAATAAAAAATAGTTTAAAAAACTAAAAAACACGCTTTTAACTCTAATTTGAATTACTCTATTTGTATCTTAATTTTTGTTATAATTCTGTTCTGAGGTAGTTGACTATGACTGATCCTTCGATTTGCTATTACTTCATTATAGGTCTCTTTGTCATTAAAATTTATTTTCTACTTTTTAGTTCGATTAGCAATAAAAGCGTGTTTTTTAGTTTTTTAAACTATTTTTTATTATATCCAAAGCTAGGCAACACTGCAGCAATTATTGAACTAATTAAAAAAAAATGTATATTTTACAAAATTATAAGCATTACATTTGTCAGGCTTGAAAAATATCATGAAGAAAGGCTAAAACTCCGAGACTAAATAACAAAAAAAAACCTAATTAAGTTACGAATACTGGTACTAATACGACGTCACTCATTTTCAAATATGCTGAGAGTAAAGTAACGGTGCCACGAAAGGCGCCATCTCATTATACTTCCCATCATGCGAGTACCCTTTGTCGTGACAACTGAAGTTACTCTCGCAATTTTGCTTCGGATGGCCAAACTGGAAATAAAGCATTCTTGCCGATTATGTAGCAGAACTTCGTGTGAGTGGCTTAAAACGCCAAATAAATGAACTGTTGCAAGAGTTTATTATGAGGTTGTCGAACAACCTAATTGTTTTCGCCTTTACTTCGCAACTGTACTTCTTTAGTTTATGATATTTTGTGAGATTGTTTAAATATTGAAAAATTATCGATCTTCGCCAAAAACTGAAATCGATGATTTTGTTGGTTACTCCAAAATTACGATTAGGGTTCAATGTACTAATACTTTTCACACTAATTCATCGCCAACTGTACGACTTATTTATTGCGATGATTATGTCATAATTGAAAATAAATTCTCATAAAAATAAACTACAGTTATGTTCAAAAAACGTTAGGCACTTTAAGATTAAAAGGCATTTCCGATCTAAAAAGTGGGGATATGAAAGGGCATTTAAAAATCTTAGACTATTTTCGACATACTTCAGTTCTTTATAGGGTTGATAGCATCTTTCACGTTCTTATTAATTGACGTGTGGCCTGGAAAAATAATTATATCAGAACTCAGAATTCTAAAACAGAGTCGGGAATTAATGAGCCCAAATTCAAAAAATCGATTCCAATGGTTTTTTACCCAACAATCTTCCAGGCAAAATGCATGCCATTGAGATATGTGTGAGGTAATGTCTCCATAGAAAAATAAGAGGAGCCGACATTTGCATACTTTCAGATAATCAAGCAGTTTAAAAGCTCTTCTGTCAACAATAATCACCTTCTTAATACGTCAGGGCACTTCAACATAGTATTAT
>JAYXIM010049099.1:0-46332 GCA_037575425.1 Anastrepha fraterculus
AAGGATCGTTAGAAAATGTATTACTTTATAGCGGCCTTATTGCGAATTCTTCAAGAGAATATGGGAAATTTCCAAGACCGGTTATACTAATATATATCTAGGAAAAACGTGTGCAAGCTATGCAATTTTATTTTCAAAATTTGTGTTCGGATCGAGAAAATGTACCGTATTCGTTTTGTTGTTTCGTTTCTTTGAAGTTCAATGATCAAAACTGTAACAACCGATTCTACAAAGAATCGGCCTACGTAACTTAGCCCCTCTAAGATTTCAATTTGACGAACTTTTCTTCCGGCCTTAGATTTGTATCTATAAGAATCCAACGTATCCAAGTAAATGAAGTAAACGAGTTTAGAAACTAAGCCGCGTTTGCTGATTGGAATAGTCGTGAATGGACTTCAATTTCGCCAAGAAAAAACTTTTTTAGAACAAAGTCCATTTTCTGGTAAATGAAAGTGTGAATAAGGGTAATTATCGGATCTGGTACTCAACTTATGCATACAAAATTCATCAATACCAATCCATCCCGAGAGAGCTACTGTTTGGAGCAGAATTTAGTTTAGCGGAGCCACTGGTTAGTACTTCTTCTGAATCAAAAATGATATTAGATTACCAGTTAAGGTGAGTACGAAAGTTTAAGGGTCATTTGTCAAAACTTCTTCTGAATCAAAAATGACATTGGATTAACAGTTAAGGTGAGTAGGAAAGTTTAATGGCAAGCAAGATCTTTAGGACAAAAATTAATGATATAATGGCATGTGGTTCTGTCTCCGATCTGTAGAGTTGAACTCTTACGTTAATTACGATGCAGTGTTGTAAATTATTTGCTATTTTTCTCTCCTTCATGATGGGAGTGGCCTCGACAGAATTGAAAATTCGAACCTCCGACGGAACGAAAGCTGAAAACAATGTTAAAAATATAGTCCGAGAAAATTCCTGCATTAAACAATTCCTGCTATTTTGATTACTCTTTAGGTTAAGTTAGGCTAGGTTTGGCAGCCGCATCGCACATAGAGCCAGTGATGCCACTTAGACCACCAAATCTGTCCGTTGTGAACCGCAGGGGCTGGCCTACATTTCCCCTTCCATATTGAACCATCCCAAGCTTTTGACAAAGCGTAAAAGGTTGCTGATATCTAAAGCGTATAGATTATCTATATTCATTAAGAAGTAGGGTCTTAAATATCAGTTCCTGCTTCTGGCTAGAGCCGGGCATGTGTAAACAGGTGTTGAATTGTTTCCAACTACTCCTCATTCCTGCAGCTACGACAGAAATCATGCATGTAAACGCCTAATCTCCTTGCGTGATTTCATATGAGACAATGTGCTGTGGCAGCCCCTACCAAGGTCCTAATATGAAGTCTACTCAATTTTATATTACTCTTGGACAGACGTAGATTTAGCCTTGGACATATTTCTCTAGCAATTTCACAGGTATTGGCACTGATCCATCTTTGATTTACAGAACTGATTAGTGCGTCCATAACAAGAAGCTTACAAGTTGCGAGAAGAGGTAACCCCAAAAAATACTTATGTTTGGCATACAGGTACCTTCTCTTCCAAGTTTGTCAGCTCTACAGTTACCTGGTATATCTCTGTGGCCCATTGATTCCTATTTGCTTTGACACAAAATTTCTAATCAGAATTCAACAACAAGAAATTTGTTGGAATGTAACACGAAATCTTGGCTTTAGCTAGTATGGAGAGGAGATAAATGGATCAGGAATGTATGAGAGGAAAGAGGCTGAGTTACTAGTATAAGAGTTTTATGAAATGCAAATCGCTTCAATAACAAGTCATTGTATAACGAGGTGGGGCGCCCTTACTACAGTCGATTGTACATTTCGACCCTACCGGACTACTCGACCAAGAGCTGCCTCATCATTATTCAAAAAATTCATGGTCAATGCTTTGTGCACTAGCAACAACCACCGCGAAATAGTTGAGAGAAAAATAGAACTTAAAATAATGAATCCAGATATGTACCCTATGATCAGAAAGAACTGGGAATATTTAAATTAAATAAAACAGAGTTAAATTTCAGGCAAATTTTTTTATCTCCTTCAAAATATGACCCGTCTGAAGCAACGCAAATGTGCCAACGTATAACCCAGTTCTCCATGCACCTCTGGTAGGCCGACGAAGGGATGGCCTTCATCTCCTTCGACGCATTCTCTTTGATCTCTCTTTATGGACTAAAATCTTCTTCCACGAAGTGGTAACTTCAACTTGGGAAACAAAAAGAAGTCGCACGGGGCCAGATCAGGTGAATACGGTGCTTGCACGATGGCATTTACTTGGAGTTTTGTCAAATAAAACAAACGGATAAATAATATTCTTTATTGACTGTCTAGCCAGATGAAAGGTACTCATGGTGCACTACGCCTTGGCAATCGAAGAAAATAGTCAACATCACTTTCCCGGTACTTTTTGATCATAGGGTCCTTGGTTGAAACTGATTTAGGAACGGTAGCAAGAAATGCATCAGATTTTTAATGTCCGCGCCAGCTATATCAGCAGGCGTGGCAAAGAAGTAAGATCCAAGATGCCTGGATCTTAGCCCCGCCAGAGTAGGGCAGCTAAGGAGAAGGTGCTGAGATGATTCCACCTCATCTTCCATACAGCCAGCGCAAAAAGGACTCGAGGTGATTCCAAGTCACACAGCATGCATTCCTCGCGCATGCTGACCTGTGAGAAAACCCACAAGATTAGAGAGCTGATATTTTGTCAGCTTCAGAAGCTCGCCAGAGCGCCTCCGGTCCACTTGTGGTCAGAAGGATTTCGCGACCTTACACGTTTGTGTACTTGCCTGAGTTGGCGCGATGCCCATCTATCCAGGAGCAGACCGCAGGTAGTCACTGGGATCCCAATTCTCTCCCTTCGCGGGGAAATCACCTCACATGTCCCTTGTCTGGCCAGCTCGTCCGCCACACATTTTCCCACAATGAATTTTGAAGGTTCTTCGTGAATGATTGCTTGCACTGCGTCAGAACGTTCCTGGTGTTTTTTTGTATTTTGCAACGGATTCTGTATCTGGCAGCATTTAAAAACATTTTTAGATTTCTAAATCGATGTGATTTCCACATATAACGACGATAACTGCATGTCTCTTCATTTCTTGAGTTAAGTTGTAGTCCTCAAAACCCGTCAAAAAAGAGCAAAAAGAAAAGTAACGGCTTCGCGAAGTTATAATCCGGTTTATGCATGCGCTCGAATACTGTATACACCCTGTATATATCTCTGCATGATTCCTTAGTTTTTCTCTGCAGGGTAGCATCATAACCATGCTCGTAATGGGAATGCGGCAGGAGGAAACTGAAATATATGTTGCTGCTACAACACAAACGAACAGCGAATTGTTTAACCCTTAAATATGCAGCCAAGTATATTAAACTGCCAAAAGGTTAATAATGTTGAAACCAGTATTTGTACACGTGCAAATCACGACTATTATTTACGTACATATTTCCACACACACACATACATACGTACTGTTATCTACAAGTATCACTCGCATTCGCACTCGCACTCGTCCAAAACAACTTTCAACTAAAAATGTATTTTAACTTAGTAATGCTAAAATGTTGTTATAATAAGACTGCAGCAATTATTCATCGTCGTTTATGCGCCGTTGAGCCACCGCACCTTAGCTGGAGGGTGGCCATACCATATCGTCGCCACTCGGTGGTAATATTAAACCCAGACTGCAACTAGCAAAACAAATAAAACAAATGCTCCGCACAATATTTATGATGCTTTATAAATTTTGTATACGTCAAGTTGTTGTTGTTGCTGCTGTTGCTGTTGCTATCGTGCCGTACGGGTCGGTGTGCCCATTAAATGGCTTGCTCGATGGGTCGGTGAGTCGTGTCACGGCAATGGTGCTTAATTTTGCATTTGGTTGGCGATTTATAGTAAAGCTCTGTGCAATTTATGACACATTTCCGTCAAAATATTCGCTATACGGTAAAGTGTCGCAGTGTCACAGTGTCACAGTGTGCTGCAGCTGCTCCAATGGGCAATGGGCCTATCATTCGCGGTGGGCTAACGGCTGGTTGGAAATATGTGAAGTGTGAGGCAGTTTGTTAGTGGGCCGAAAAGCGCGGTAATCAGTCGTCCAAAGCAGTGTGGGTTGTATATGTAGTGGAAAAGGGTTTCCAGCAGGTAATTTCAAAGGAAAAGTGTAGAGATTTTTTGAAATCAGTTGACTGAGATATTCGTTAGGCAACTTTAACACTGTGGTTTGGTGTAAACATAGTAAAATTAGTTTTTCCAATTCTCTATTCGATTTTTTTATCTAAGCGAAAAAACGCTTTATTTCCACCATGAAATTAACACAAGGCGCTTTCGATTCGCTACTTCTCTGCTCACTATTTTTGGGCCCCGCTCGCTTGATGAAAAGTTTTCATGTGAAAGCAACAACAAAGCGAGTATAGTTTTACCTAATGGAACTGGTATAACTCACTATTTTAAATTCGGCCATTTTTCTTTTCTGATATTAGGTAAGTTGCATTAAATTTGCATTTGCTGTATGAACACAATTTTACTAATACTTTTCAAGTGCTTCCAAACTCATGTAATTATAGGCAACTCCTTTCCAGTGCTGCCAACATATATTTATTTATGCCAGTTGTACCATCTGTTCGCCACTCGCTAACGCTTGGTGAATCGAAGGCGCCTACAAGCATGTCGCTTGTGAGCTAAGCAACTAAATACAAAGCCATTTAAGTTTTCCTATACCAATTTTTTACTTAGCTAGCAGCGGAGTTTTCTAGCGAGCAGAGAAGTGATGAATCGAAAGCAGCTATATGTTCTTAATGCCAACGTTACTATGCATATGGATGCGAACTGTGTGCCAACTGTGATAGCCTGTGTCATAGTAAACTAATATCGCGAGGTAAGTTTATTGTATAAAACACCACTACACATATCCGGTTATTCTAAGCTAATATTTTCATACGATTTGATGACTTGCTCAAGTTAAAATATTAACACTTCTTCACGAAGCCATTGCTTCTCATGAGTCCAAACCAACTTCAATTTGTTAAATCGTCTCAATCTCTTAACTCATGCATACATACACATATATATATATATATATATAATTGGTGCTTAAACTCTTTTTGGGTGTTTGGCCGAGCTCCTCCTCCTATTTGTTGGTGCGCGTCTTGATGTTGTTCCACAAATGCAGGGACCTACAGTTTCAAGCCGACTCCGAACGGTGGAGCTTTTTCATGGCAGATATACATTCGGACCTCAGAGGTTTGCCATTGCCTGCCGAGGGGCGACCACAATTGGAACAAACTTTTTTTATAATTTTGGAAAGGAAACTCAAGCCTGTGCACTTCCGATTGCTAGCTGCCCACCAATACAATTTACAATTTACAAAACATAATATCCTAGTAACAGAATGTCAATTCTTTGTGCTCGCTGTCCATCTTTGGAGTCCCCTACCTGGGGGTAGGGGTTAGCTGTGACATTACTTTGACAAATATTGTGAAATAACTTTTGGTTGTGTGTTTGATAAGTAAGTAAAATATGTAAAGAAACTTTTTTCTATTTTCTTGAAAACTTTCTTTATTTTTACACCAACAAGCAGTAGCACTAAAAATATACTGTGACTTTGCTGCGGAAGCAATAATTTTTCTGAACGCAGTTTTGGTTTTACTATACTGCAGACTTTGCTGTCGACGCTTGAGCACAGCACAAAAAACTTTTCGTTTAGCTACGCTGTGACTTCAACAGCGCTATTTCAAACAGTTTAGCTTTCTAGATCGTCTAGGAAAGAGAATACGTGATTTGATTAGACCAGAAGAAGTGACTGATTTACGTGACGCATTTGCGAGACGAATACGAGAAATATTTTCCATACAAACCAATAATGATATTATGAGATCCACTGATGATTTAATTTCATAGTTTCTTAGTTTGGGGTATGTAGACCATCTTAAGTTAGATGGACTACTCTTATCAAGAGCTCACCCATTCACTCCGAGGCCATATATTCGTTTTAGAAAATCTCCGTTCAGCAAACGATAGAAAAAGTTTACATCTATAAATATATCCATATAAGTTCACTTACGGTTAGTAGTTGCTATAGCTTTCTTCGTAGTGCGTGAGAGTAAGAAAATTAGAGAGACTTGTATACTGAGACTAGATTTCACAAGCTCCACCTCAGAATCGTTTTCGCGCAATCATCTGATTCCTTATTTTATGGAATCAAAAATTCGCTCAATGAACTCCGCGAACAGATTTCAAAGTAAATTTTCACAACTAGGAGGAATTTTTCTGGCCTAAAGCGATGACTTGCTAAACCTTATCTTTGCCATTCGCAGCTGTCAAGCTATAGTTATCTATATCGATAGTTTTCATACAGCTAAAAAAACACCCGTTATGACAGCCTCTGAATAGTAGCGCTCTTTGAATAGCTTTGATAGCAAAGTGCTATTTTGTCCATGTTTGAATTTTAAACTCATGGTACAAGGTGGCGCAAAATTAATTACCCTATTGAAAGATTTATAATTTTTGCAAATGCCGTCATACGCCAGTCACGTTTGACACTTGTCAACTAAACAGCTGCAGTATACAAACAGACAAGCAATGGGGCGCGTAAAGGTCAAAATAAAGATTTTCATCACTCAAAATATTTTTTTTTTATTTGGTAAAATATTTTTTTTTTTTTTTGGTAAAAAATTATTCCAAAAAAAAAATAGGAGTGGAAACTGAATGAACTACCAAACTGCATACCCAGAATTTGTTGAAATAGTCCGATTAAGTTCTTTGAAATTTTGATGGAAATTTACTGAATGTTTTTAGGTTTTATATAGCTTAAAGCTTTGATTTTATAGAAGTTTAAATATGTATATTCAAAAAATCAAAAAAAAAACAAAAAAAAAAATATTGTTCTTAAAAACGATTCGGTCTTCGTCCAAAATTTTGTGAACTGTTATCTGTTTTATATTCTCACTGGTAAGTAACTGAAAACAAAAGTATCTGGAGTATTCCTATAACACTTTACCTTAGTTGAAACCATTCAATAATTTCGAAAAGGAAAAAGTGCTCCTAAGCTCTTCGAAAAGCAAGCACAGAGTTGACTCGGATTATCTTACAGTGTTAATGAAAAGTTTCAAAAACGATGGTTTTTAGTGGTTTGAAATATTAAACATCACAAAACGTTCCCAGAAAAAAGAAAGATCGAAGGACTACTAGCCAGATTGATAAGATGAACGTTAGATTGTGAGAACAGGATCCTCGGAAAAATATTGCCGACATCCATCGAGAAATTTTTGTTTACGGAAGAAGCAATTGGTAACATCAAATAAATAATTAGTCAAAACCTTGCAACATGTCGCACTGCTATTATTATGAACGCAACTGTATGTGGTTACTTACAACAATAGTTCGATGTGCCTTAAGACGTTGTTATCTCTTGTTCTTACAACATTTCTTTGGCTTCATTTATTTTTCAAATTAACGTCACTCAAAATTTTTTTCTTATTTAGTAAAAAAAGTATTCAAAAACAAAATTGGATGATTAATTTTGCGCCACTTTGTAATTACAATTTTCGAATTCAAGATTTCTATTACTTTTTTTTGTATCTAGTAGAAGGGTTATTCGAAAACAAAATTGGATGATTAATTTTGCGCCACCTTGTAATTATAATTTTCAAATTCTAGATTTCCATAACTTTTGTTTTTGTATTTAGTAAAAAGTTTATTCGAAAACAAAATTGGATGATTAATTTTGCGCCACCTTGTAATTACAATTTTCAAATTCTAGATTTCCATTACTTGTTTTTTTTGTTTTAGTGAAAAGGTTATTCGAAAACAAAATTGGATGATTAATTTTGCACCACCTTGTAATTACAATTTTCAAATTCAAGATTTCCGTTACTTTTTTTTTGTATTTACTAAAAAAAGTCATTCGAAATTAAAATTAGATGATTAATTTTGCGCCACCTTGTATACAATTTTTCTTGGGATCGCACGCCACAAGCAGGAGGTGGACCTCGGTTTAAGGCTCAAAAGGATGTGAGCGCCAATTATATATGTATATACAGGGTACTCTCTCCTAACCGACACCTCGCATAGGCACGAACTGCTTGAGGGCAATTCCCTTGGAATCAAAAAAACAAATGAGCATCGACTTGATTTTTTAATTCTCCAAACGCGATTTTTTGGGTGCTGGCTCGTTTAGAGTCTTCCATTCGGCACTTTGACGCTTAGTTTAAGGTTCATGTTGGAAACACCACGTTTCACCACCAGTTACAATGTTGTAAGGGAAGTTCTCGTCTTTTCTCGCCTTTTTAATGAGGTCTTTAGAATGTTGAATTCAGAGCAATTTTTGGTTCTCAATTAACTTGTGCGGAATGAAACGTGCACAGACCTTTCGTAAGATCAAATCATCAGTTAAAATGCGATAAATCGATGTTTTGGAGATATTCAACTCCGATTCCATGAATTTCAACAATGATTTCGGTTCATTTTTGATAAATTTACGAATGATTTCAAGTGATTTTCGGTGATAACTGATTTTGTGTGGCCCGTATATGTGCATTGTTATTTATTTATGTCCTCACAACCATCTCACAACCAAACAACTCATGAACTCTGGCACGAGATAGACCATGATCGCCAAAGACTTTTTCATCAATTCAAATATTGCGGTAAACGTTTTACCGATTTTAAAACAAAATTTGATATTAGCTCTTTGTTCGAAACTCATTTTTGTACCGATGACACAAGCATACTGACACTTTAGAGGCAATAACTTCGCTTCCACTGAACCGAATGTCATCAAGCTTTCACTGGAAGTCAGTTGGGGATGTAACTTCCAACGCACTAACTCATTAAAAAGATGGCGCCATCAACAACATTTTTATGACGCCAGTCTTGTGTATTTGGACTTCACCTTGTAGTTCAATTTTAAGCAACATAATCGTTAAGTCGGTTTGAAATAAAAATTTGGGACGAAATGTTAACAAAAAGCAAATAGAAAGTTATCAATTCCTCTAAGGAGATAATCGCAATTCTCAGATGCTCATTTAGGCACTCAATTCCAAAGTTGTCATTTTTTTTAAGGAGATAAGCGCATTTCTTAGATCTCCATCCAAGCGCTAAATTCCAAAAATGCCTTTCTAATTTCCATTTAAATTATTTCACCTACGTTTTAAATCACTCGTGCCCTTCAAGTGTTAAATAAATAATCTCCAAACATAGAAATACTTACGCGCCACCCAAAACTGTTCTCTCCAAGAAACGCAAAATATCCTTTTTGGCAATGATACTTGCAAAATGGAATTTTTGCGAGCGCCTCAAACCGAACTAAAGGAGTAACAACTCTAATAATTTTCACAAAGTACTCATAAATCCAATGCGCTGTAATAACTTTTATTTTTATGATACAGCGAGGCACACATACATGCAAACATATATAGACATTGCGACAATTACTGCGTAAGCTAACCTCACACTAACCCAAAATTTCACCACCACCACCTGATCACCGTTTCATCGATACGTCGTCGTTAGCGTCGTCTCATTGTCGATTATCATTGCGAGACTGAATGTCTACTCAACTGCCTCTGTGTGCAAGCGCGTTCGCCTACCTTGTCGGTTCGGTTGGTTAGCTAGTCCGTGCGCCAGCCAGGCTGTCTGACTGCAGTTTAAGTCTGTCCACTTGTCGCACTCGTTCGTCATTCTGTTTGGCAGAAATGCAAAACATATAAATAAGTAAGCTTACGGTTTACAAACAAATATTTTAATACCTATGCATGTGTGTGCATGTGTAAGTTTGTTATATCCACGTCCAATTATTATGTGTGGTCGTATGTATATCTGTATGTGTGTGTATGTATTAGTCCGACTGCAATGAAGTTGCTGTTGTTAACCACCTGCTTAACCCCAAGTGAACATATTAACGCTCAGGTTTGGTTTAGCTGCATTTAAAGAGAACGACAACTCAATAAAAATGTCAAAGAATTTGCTGCATTTGCACTTTTCTCTTTATGGTTTTTTTTTCTTTTGTTGTTTGACTTGGTGTTCCTGACTGTTATGGCTGCATGGGTGGCACATACACACCCCATTGTTGTTGAAATATGTAATTGTTGTTGCATTTTTGGTCGCTTCGCAGAAAGCCATAAATTTAGTTCTCATAATAGTAAATGGTAAACGCTGTTTAAGTAATAAAATTTCACACTGACATTTGATAAGCAGCGTGTCTCTGAGTGACACGCGGGCAATGCCAAAGCGAAAATAAAAGTTGGTCATGATATGAGTTGCAGCTTTAGAGTCATTTAAACATAAAAAATGTATAAAAACAACGTTTAGTCCAGCAATTACTTTGACCGAGTTTGATGCGCAACAAGAGCAGGTAAGAGAGGACGTCAAATTTGTACGAGGTGTGGCTACTCACCCTAGGATTACATTCATATTTTTTGCAAGGCAAAGACTTTCTACGTCGAAACGACGACAACCACTTTTAAACTTACTCCAGATTGTACCTAGGCTCAAACACCATTTAATAAAAAAAATTAATTTTTTATTCCGAAAATTTATTTAATTGTTTATTTATTTTCTTGCGATATTAAACTAAAAGTTAAATTAGGTAGGTAGGTAGTTAGGTGAAATGGTTGAAGTGCCGGTCTGGCACTCCTCAAGTAGCACTAAAGCGCCGTTTTGATACCATTATGAGACCTCCAAAGGGCAGATATCTACAGCCAAGCAGAGCTGCCGATATAATGGAGAAGATTAATGGGAATTAGGTTGGCGCACTGCCCCAGGCTGTCGAAGAAAGGAGCTCCCAGTGACTTTAGTCGCCTAGCTGCCAAGCCCGGACATTTACAGCGAAAATGCTCTACAGTCTCCTTCTCTGTAGGGTTCCCACAGATTCTGCAATGGGGGTTAAATGGTAACCCTAGTTTTTTCGCGAGTGTGCCGATCGTCCAGTGATCGGTAAACACAGCTACGAGTTTGGAAATTGAATGGCGTGGAATCCCAAGGACCTTATGTGTTCTCCGCCTATTGTACTGGAGCCCAAGGGTTTTCGAAATAGCACATGAAGAAATGGAGCTCCATATTTTCTGCGCTTCCCTGAAAAATAATTTGTGCAGTTCCCCTTTAACACCTGTCAGGGGTATACCGATGACCGGGTAGGAGGTTTCTGAGGCCAATTCAGTCCCCTTCCTCGCAAGCTCATCAGCAATTTCATTTCCCTCTATGTTCTTATGCCCTGGAACCCAGATCAGAGAAATGTTACCTGAACACCCAAGAGATTTGATGTTCTCTTTATAGGAGTTTACTAGTTTCGTTCTGCACCATGGCGTCGTCAGAGCGTTAATCGCGGCGTGACTATCGGAGAAAATGTTAATATCTCCTTCACTCCCACGTTCCCTAAGCATTTTGCATGCCTGCAGGATCACAAAGACATCTGCTTGAAAAACACCAGCAGTGTTCGGCAGTTTAAAGCAGATAGATAAATTGACTGATTTAGAGAAAACCCCTGCTCCGACTCCCGATTCCATATTGGAACCGTCATAGAAGACAGAGGTGCAAGCTTCGGTGCAGATTTTCCCCTCTCTCCAATCCTACCTATTTGGAAAGATTGCTCTAGCACGACCCTCAAACTCTGGTTTGCGGATAGAGAGATCTGTTCGAAGTTCGGAGAAATACCGCGTTAACTGCCCGAAAATACTACCATGCCCCCTGAGAGATTGCCTCCAGAGGCCAATCTTCTTTAACCTGATTGCACTTTGAGATGCGATGGAAATGACGGAAAAGTTAAAATCAGCGGTAGAAAGAACGCGATCGATGGTCGAATGACAAAGAAGATGGGATGAGGCAACCAAAGGCCGATGGACTTACAAACTCACACCGAACCTTGAAGGATGGATGAATAGGAAGCATGGCGATATTGACTACTACCTAACTCAGATACTCACCGGACACGTCTGCTTCCTTGAATATCTACACCGTTTCCAGCTGGCCGACAGCCCTTTTTGCTCGAATACAGTCGAGAGCGCAGAAAATGTGGCCTTTCACTGCAGACGTTTCAGTCAAGAACGAGCAAGGCTGGCGAAGGCATTCGAACACCCGCCATCCCACGCAAGATTTGTCCAGGATATGTGTTCGACCATCACTAAATGGGACGCCGCGAAAACGTTCGCGGCTCATGACGTCGTGACGAGGCTCAGCCGCATTGACTGGGAAAGGAAAGCACAGAAACGACAGCAGCAGTTACTACTGCAGCAACAACAGCGACAGCAGCAGTAGACGCAGAAATATAGACTAAGTATTCAATACTATTAAGGTACTAAATTAATTAGGTAGCAAGACCAGCTTGATTATTTTTTATGCAATGTATTTAATCCAAGTCATAAGTCGACAGTTCTTAGGAGAAAAGGAAGGGGAAACAAAAATACCAAACAACCATATAAATATAAAGCCTATTCGTTGACTACAAAGTTTTTGATACCTTTGCTAGCAGATGAACAGTGGAGATTAACTGTTTTAGACAAACCGACGACAGACACAGATGCTTGAGCCAAACACTCACAACAGTACCGAACTGAAGACAAGACAATAGTTTGTGAGTATCGGACTACTGCATTTTCTCCGATGTTTAATTCCCCCCACAACCGCTTTCGAAGCCTGTGGGAGGGGTGAATACTATCGATGGCGTAAAGTCTCCATACGCCCACTGGAGCGGAACCTGGACGCAGGAACCTGTTGTGTCAGTAGACATAAACGCGGCTCCACCTTGAAGAAATGCTACCGCGGTTCCGGGGTGCAAATCAGCCGAGGAGGAGGAATGTTATAGTGTTAGTGGGAGCATGGCCCACATACCATTGGTGTGACGACACCTTTGATGATGTTTCCGACATTTTGATTTACACCTCCTGACTACAAAAAAAAAAAGTCTGTTGGTACTCCTTGGCTCGACCTATTCAAATTTCAATCAGGAATTTCAGTCTTAGACAAACTAAGAACTTTGGAAACACTATTTTGCACTTGGTCTGTGAGTTCTGCAGTTATTGCATTTTTTGGTCGTTCATCACGTGGATTTTCTTCAACGCTTACACGACCACTTTTTAACCCTAAAACCCAGCGATGCACATTTGGATATAAGGAAACATATTCCTTTAACAATTTTTATAAATTTCTGTTGTTGATGAACCTTCCAAAGCAAAGAAATCTATCACTGTCCGATATTTGGTTAATTTTGTTGTAAAAAAAGGGCACGCCATTTTCAAATAAAACAAACAAAGAATTGACAGAACGAAAACAAAAAATGTTACTGGGTTCAAATGAAAGTTGAAACATTAAATTGGTTTACGAATTGTGTTCCGTGCCATTTATTATTTGCCTCTTTCAATACCTTTCGACCCACTTGTATATTTTTTCCCCCATTCAACATCACGCACATCAGTGAAAATCCCATCTAAGCCTGCAGATCCTTTTCTTTTTTTAAACGTCTTGGATATTCCAAGTGATATTCCCTAAAAGGATCTTCCAACTAAATCCGGTTGAAATGATGCGCTCAAATTTTAGTAAATCATCTAATAACCACTGCATGGCAGGACCAAATATTTAAGTCTCTTAACTCTTATACGAATTTGAAAATAAATACTTGAACTTCCCAAGCATTTACAACTCAAAATTTACCAGTTGACAAGTGGAATATTTGCTTTTCATGCATAATTTGTGCCTGGACTAACACTTACGCGCGCCAACATGGCTGACTCTCCAGCCATGCCAGCCTTGTTAACCCCACTCAAACAGTTGTCAAACGCTTTTCTGGCAGAGTATTTTCATTTACATATCTTGTCGATGGATGCGTTTGACGATGTTAAACTGCTTTGACGGGTTCGAGGCAATAAAATTCAAATGTGGCTGCCACGCAAAAATTTGCCGACTTTGCTAGAAACTAAAAATAAAATGGACAAGGAAATACAAATACCAAAGCAAAGAGTGATTGCGGTGTGTCCCCTCTATGCCACATACATAGTAGTGGCATAGAAAAGAAAAGGCGTAAAGCACAAAGATAGTCTTAGAAAGAACAAAAGGAATATAAACAAGTGATTTAGTTAGAAGCAAATCACTATGCTACATTTGTTTTTGTATTTCATTGGAGTGGAGTGTATTTAACAATCTCGCCTGCAGTAGACAACGCTGCTTGCTCTGAATCGAACCAGTATAAAATCTTTCCCATGTCCGCCCTTACCCATCAAGCGCAACAACATTTGCTTTGGGTAGGCTGGGGCGGGTAGTTGATGGGTTGGTCACATATTTAATTTGTAGCTTTGTTGTTAGAGTGGACGACAACACTGTGTCAAGAGTGTCTATGCTGCCATTTGGGCCTGTTGAATGGTTGGTTAGCGGGTTGGCTGACTGGCCGGCTGGCTAGCTGGTCGGATGCCTGGCTAGTTGCCGTCACTTTGTGTAGGAATTCCCGCACATTTATATTGGTTCGTTTCCTTGAGTTCATTGCAATCTGTCTGATACGAATACAAAATATTGGAACTTGTACAAGAAATCAAATGTATTTGAGAGTGCAGGCGGGAGGGGGGTGACGTTGGAAAATAGTCGAATGATGTGGCATATAAGATACACTTGAAGTGATTCCTTTGCTGTTGCCGTTGTCGTAGCTGATTGTGTGGACCAGAGATGTGGTGATTGCGTGTGCTTTATGCATCTACTGACTCTGCGGCAACATTGCTGACATGTCACGACTTGTCACTTGATTTGACCGAAATGAAGAAATTGTGAACTAAAGAATTTTATAGCCCCTCAATCCCATCAGACTGACAGCGATGTCGATATTTGCGTAAGATATGAGGTAGAAAGGGTTTTACTTCTTGAGTGTAAGAAGAGGACGAGAAAGAGAATGCAAAAGGGTGAAGAACGAAAGAAACTCATGCTAAAGTAATCAGTCACATCCCAATTTTATTTTAAGGGGGGAGCCTGCTTTAGAGGCTTCAAAAAATCGATGTTTTCTGGATTTTTTTGGGAAGGAAAGAAATATTCGATTGAAACGAAACTTTCAAGCTTTATTGTTATATATTTTAGGATTGGGGTACAATTTTCCCAAAATCACTTTCCCAAAAAAATTTTTTCCCAAATTTTTTTTTCCCAAAAAATAATTTTCCCAATGCCATTTTTCCCAAACTAAAAATTTCCCAATAAATTTTCCCATAAAATATTTTTTCCCAAATTTTTTTTTCCCAAAAAATAATTTTCCCAATGCCATTTTTCCCAAACTAAAAATTTCCCAATAAATTTTCCCATAAAATATTTTTCCCAAAATATCGTTCGTCTGTAAAATATCGCATATACATTTGCAATGAATGGGCGAGTACATTTTTTGTTATTTGAAACAAGATTTCAGTTTATTTCTGAATTTGTATGTATACAATCACATGCGAATATAGTATCCTAGAGTTTTCAAGTATGTGACAATATCATTGTTATCAACATATTCGTGATATTTCGAAACAATGTTAAATATTCTCTGTTCATGTTTCAACCTCTTGGAATCTTTATTTTTCTTAACCTCCGTATGTTGTCACTCTAGCATTACACTCAGGTTTTCTTCGGCAATTCCAATACGCAGTTTCTCCTATTCTACCTGAGTGTTTGTAGTACAAATATCCGTTAATGTGCAAAAGAAATGATTTTTTGCATTCAATTAATTCCGCCATAATTAGAAATTTTGACTTTAGGCAGCAAATTTTGGCTCATGAAATTTTGACACGAAAAGAATGACGTGAAAAAACTTGTTTATATGAGTGAAGTTGGATACATTCGTTACCTTGTCTTTTTATCCGAATTGAAAAATGTATATTGAAAAACTTTTTCGAATCTTTTTCGATTACTTAAGTATAAGATTTTTGATTATTATATACACTCATATTGTCGGAATCGTCGAAAAATGTCAAATAGTAGAATAATAAAAATTAATTTTAGTAGTATTTGTTCGGGAAAGCTATCTATTGGAAAAAAGTTATTTTGGGAAAACATGCATTCGGGAAAAAACAATAAAGCGGGAAAAAATATTTTTGGGAAAAAAAATATTGGGAAATTTTTTTTTTGGGAAAAAAAATTTTGGGAACAAATTTTTTTGGGAAATTTATTTTGGGAAAAATGACCCCCCACCATATTTTAGCAGTCTTCTCAAATTTGTTCATTAAAATATATGTCATATTATGTCTGGTACAAGCATTTTGCCGAGGCGCCCCGAGTGTGCATGTGTCCTGCGGCGGGAAAGATGCAGGTCGCAATTTTCATCAGAAACGAAAAACCCAAAAAAAATTTTATTTTAGTATAGTATAGCTTCTAGTTAAACCAAGAAAATTAAACAAACAGTGAGAAATTCAACAATTTTTCGCTAATTAAAACAAAAATTCATGTTTTTGGAAAAACAAATTCACTTTAGATTGCTTATAAAGTGGGTTAATGATAACTTTCTTAAGGTTTTTTAGGTTCAACTAGAAGAGAATATAATTCCGAGTACAATCAATGTTATCTCGTTTCGATAGGACGTTTAACTTTTTCCCTATCTTTCCCGCCAATTAGGAAAAATCGTATAAATAAAGAACCGAGAAATCGCACTTCGAGCGATCCGGCCACTCGTACGAGGGGTGCCTTTTATATGTCGGGATTAGAGAACAAAAACAAATTTTAATCATCGAAAATCACTTTATTGTTTTTCAAAATATTCTCCATGAAGATCTATACACTTTTGCATGCGTTTGAACCAAATGTCGAAGCACTTTTGCCACTCTGAGTGAGGTACCTCCAAAACATGCATTCTAAATGCCGCAACCGCTTCTTCAGGTGTCGAAAAACGTTGACCGCTCAGTTTGATTTTTACGTAAGGGAACAAAAAGAAGTCATTCGATGCCAAGTCAGGACTATACGGCGGATGACCCATTAATTCGATGTTTTGGGTGCTCAAAAATGCAGTTGTTTGAGCCGATGTGTGAGAGCTCGCATTGTACTGGTGAAGAGTGATCCGTCTTTGGCGATCGGTTTTCCTAATTTCTTGGAAGACAACTGGCAAACAAATGGTTGTGTACCACTCAGAATTTACTGTTCTGCGTTGTTCTAGTGGTACGGTTGCGACATGTCCAGTTTTTCCGAAAAAACAGGCGACCATTTGCTTGTAAGTGCTTCGTGCGCGAACAACTTTTGTTGGATTTGGCTCATCTTGAAACACCCATACAGTCGACTGCTGTTTACTTTCGGGCTCATACGCATAAATCCATGATTCATCACCTGTCACGATGTCATAGACGTGTTTCGAAGCCCCGCGATCGTATTTTTTGAGCATTTCCTTCGACCAATCGACACGAGCCTTTTTTTGAGCGATTGACGAGTTGTGTGGGATCCAACGCGAACAAATTTTTTTGACAGTCAAATGTTTATGCAATATTGGATGTATGCTGGTCCCACTAATGCCTAAGATTGTCTCAATCTCACGATAGGTCACATGACGATCTTGCAATATCAGTTCGCGCACAGCATCAATGGTTTTCGGAACAAGAACAACAACTGATTTTGGACGACCTTCACGAAATTCGTCTTGGAGTGAAGTACGACCACGATTGAATTCACCATACCATCGAAAAACACTGGTTCTTGATGGAGCTTCATCGCCAAAAAATGAATTAAGTTCATCCACGCAATGTTGCTGAGTTAATCCACGTCGAAAGTTCTGAAAAATAATCGCACGAAAATGTTCACGATTTAATTCCATTTTTAGACCGAGATGAATCTTTTAAGTTACTGTAAACAACACAAATGGCGCTGGTATTTCAAAACGTTCTGAGTACGTAAAAGCCAAAAAATGTCAAACTTTGCGATACAGCTGTCAGTTGCCAGATTGCAACACCAGGGTTGCCAAATCCCGACATATAAAAGTCACCCCTCGTATACCTGCTCGACGCTTGCTCACAATTTCTTCTGTAACTCCGAAAATATTTTGAATTTGCTTCTGAAATTTTGAGGCCACATTCTTGGATAGCTTAGGAAGACATTTATGCAAAAAAAAAAAAAAAATATTGTAGATTTATTGAAGCCTATAAAGCAGGCTCGTCCCTTAAGGCGAATTACTATATATCGGCGAGTTTTTGGTTGTAAGCGACTTTTGTAGTGTACGCGTATTGGACAGCAGGTAGCGATTGACAATTACGAGTTCGGACTTAGAAATGATAGAGAATTAGCTGGCTGTCTAGTCAGCTGTCAAAGCTTTTTGGACTCGAGCTTTCCTGTACATTGGCGCGTATGTCTTTTACTGAACAGAAACGTATGCGAAGTTTGGTTGCACCAAAGCAGAGGTTAGGTTAGGTTGAATTGGTTGACTTGTAGACACGTATAGACCGATTCGGTCCATAGCGATACCAGAAGGAGTTCATTAGCCTTGTGGTTTGAGCAACAAAGCAAAGATCCCAGCTAATTTTAGCTCCTCTCATCATATTTTTATCCAAAAAATTGGTAGCGAGCCTTTTGTATATTACAAAATATTCGACTTTGTCTCGGGCTTTTCCTTACGGAACAAGCGCTTAAAGTATTCTTTGTGCCAAAACTTGTTGTCACAAACTACCAAGTTTCTCGATGAAGCCAATCAGTTTCAGTACGCCAGCAGAGCTTTCACGATGCACGCAAAAGGAAGCAAAGATGAAACAGATGCAATAGCGGATTGGCAGTCACGAAATTCTGTCGCAATAGTCAATTAAATAATTGGATGTCTTGTTAGATGCCAGGCTCAGCTTTAAACAGCATCTAGCTACTGTGAGCTTCAAAGCGGCTGAAGTAAATGGACCACTCACAAGAATTCTGCCAAATATCCCAAGGGCACAAGGCACAAGAAGACGCCTCCTGTCAAATTCTGGAAGATTCTGTTGTTCTCTATGCTGCTCCCATTTGGGCGGGAGCTGAACCATCTAACGTACGACACGTAGCACAGGTGTTACGAAAGAATGCATTAAGAGTCGCTTGCACATTCAAGACCCTCTATAACGATGCGATTTGCGTAATCGCTGGAAAACTCCATGCACGAGGAATGAGTAATGCACGAGGAATGAGTCATCTCTTTGACAGGCATGGCGCAAACCCATCAAAGGAGAAAAAAGCTGGAGCACGGCTACAATTCATAGAGGAATGGCAACATAGATGGGATCTATCAGTCAACGGGCATTGGAACCGAAGGATTATACCTGAAATGGCACGGTGGCGTTGATTTGTATCTAATGCAGTGTATAAGCGGACATGGATGCTTTCGGTCGTATCTCCACCATTTTAAGCTGGCAGACAACCCCTCTTTCCCACACACGAACGAAGATGCAGCGCATGTTATCATCCGTTGGCCGGTGACCGTTTTCGAGACGAGCGTCAAACACTGGAAAGGCACCCGTTGCAGGTGAACAATCTGATGCCAGCCAGATGTGTGCGTCAATCAATAACTGGAACGCTGCTAAGACATATTCAGCAAAAATAATGCAGTACCTCCGATATGCGGAGTGGGCGGCTGAAGAGTACGAACTCTTGAGTAAGGAGTCACTAACTGTTTGACTCACGACAATATCAGAAGGGAACAAGTTTGTACTATATCGCTTTCTTCCAATGTTCCTTTTGCTTCAAAAAGCGGAGCAATTGAGACTATAGATGGCATAAAACCTACATATATCAAAAGGAGGGAGGCAGATAGAGACATAAGTAGACGAGCCTTTAGCAGGAAGCTGACTACAAATATGGTGGACCCAAACGTGGGCGAATAGAACTGATCCATTTCATGGACGCCTTTCTGTGCCCTCCCGAAGTAATGCAGAAAGTAGTTCCGGGAAGGGAGTCTCCCCAGAAAAGGAGGAGGGATTGTTTTTGTGTACACACCACTAACGCGGCGGCTGCTGTAAGTGCGAAGACATTTTGAACCTTACGCTACACAAAAAAAAAAAGTCAAGGTCTTGATAGATTCTCACTGAGATGTGTTAGCCTCGGCATTTTCAGATGTGTATCAGAGGCATTGCTTAGTTTTTCACTTAAATTGGGTTTGAAATGGCTGACTTCAGACCAAGCTCTATGCTCCATTCTTGGCGTTTCCATAAGGAGTTGCTTGCTTTTGGACCGATGCTCACTTGTAGCCATATTTATCGGTGGTTTTCGTGGGATTAACCCTACAAGGTTTAATCTTCTCAATTTCTCAATCTACTTTGCTTCCGAAAGAGTGTTTCATTGCTATGCAGATAATGCCATGCCGAAATTCAGGTGAAGAGAGCAATGTATTTTATTTTTGTTTTTGGTCTCTAAAATATGGGAAAATCCACTGAAAAAGCTCTTCAGATAGAGGAAGCGCTGCACTATAAAGAATTTGCGATTGGAGTATTCCTTGATATAGAGTCAACTGGTGTAGAACCTGCTATTTGACACTGGATCGCCTATTAAACTGTCGGAGAGTGGTGGCCGAATGAGGGTCCAGCACAATTTCAAAAAAGGCAAACAGGGAGGAGTGCTCTCCCCTCTTCTATGGAATCTACTGATACATTAGATTTTCATCAAGCACCGATCCTAAACGGATGGAATATGCCTACGACTTGGCTGTTATCATCTCAGGTAGGTGTCCTCAAACGATGAGCGGAATACTCACAAGGACACTCAGAGAAATGTACATGTGGACGGAATTCGTGGGACTTGAAGTAAGCCCAGATAAGACGGACTTAGTATCATACTATTCACAAGGAAGTACAAGATTCCCAACTAGTCACCTCCGATACTTAGAGGAGCCGAATTAACACTTAAAACATCGTCTAAATACCTAGGGGTTACTGTAGATAGTAAAATGCCAGGGAAATTTAATGTGGAAGAAAGAGTAAAGAAAGCCTCTAATACCTAATACGTAAAAAACTCAGCCAAAAGATCATCACTAAGACTGAAGATGACTGGACAATTATAACGAAGGGGTTTTGGTCACTGGACATAAACGGGAGGTCAGACTACGTTATTCCACAAGAAAACTTTGGTAAGAGGCTTGGTTTTGTAATAGCATAGAACGGCTGTCGGAAGGGTTTAGAATACGATCGCCTCGCATCCAAAATGACGGAATTAGTAGGAGCGGCTGTCTTCTGCCCGCAGTTTGATTTCCAAAAGTCGTTCAGGCTTTCTAATCACTGTACCATATTTCAAACTGAGATCTATGCTGTAACCAAAGACGCTGAATTGGGATTTTACTCCTCTCGCCGCTCGCACAAACATCTTAATCGATAGTCAAGCTGGCTGTAATGACTAGTTTGGAATGCGTGCAACACAGTAGATCTAAAAATGGACAAGCTCTGCAAGAATAGACAGGCTATAATTTACTAGATAACACAGCACAAGGGCGTAGAGGGAAATGAAAGAGTTGATGAACTTGCTAAGGCAGGCACCCACTTGTATAGGATGACAATGTCGAGCGTATATCCCTCACTCTCAGTTTTGAAGACTGAACTAGACGAAGAACTAACTCTGTAAGCTCAGACTTTATGGGACGCCTCGACATGCCACAGGATTGCCCAAATAATGCTACGAACTCGCAAAACGAAAACAACCAAACTTTTTTTTATCACTCCCAAGGAAGGAATGTAAAATATTGGTTGCAGCAGTGACGGGACATTGTCCCACTCCATATGAAGCAGCTAAAATGGGATTAGTCCATTTACACGATGCGTGTATCTTATACGAAGAAGAAAGGGGTACGTTAGAATACCTCTTTTGTCACTGTCTGTTCTAAGCAGAATTCGTTACAACTGCCTATGATAGGTATAATTTTCATCTCTGAAGGATTATCCAACAGAACTACGGTAACACTACGGACCCTTGCGGTCTATGGGACATCTACTCAGATCAGCCAGTCATTCCTAACCTAACCAAACCTAAAATTTGATAATCTATTAACAAAGATTGACAGCTTAGAGTAATTGAAAAAAAAATTACAATTTAGAGGCCAAATCAATAAAAAAAATTCAGCTGCTATGCTGCTGCTACCTATTCAATGAAACTTAGAGTTAACACTAAGAAAGTTTTTTTGTTTGTTGGTCATCCTAATGAGGCTATCTTAATCCAAGTAAAGAGTCCGCCATATAACTTTACGGAATTAAAAATGCTATAAAAAAGAAACTGCTCAATATTTTTCCAAACTGTTTTTTTTATTTTGAAGTACAATCCTTCCGGTTAATGATGGAATACAACTTATAACTTCATATGGCTGCCTCGGCTAGCCACGCACCATCCCATACGATCGGTCCAATTTTTCAACACATTTTCGATTGTATGCGGCTGTATTTCAGCGTATATTGGTCTTCAGTGCATCAATTGTTGCTGGTTTGTTGGCATAACACTGGTCTTTGACGGCACCCTAAAGATAATAATCCAACGGCGTCAAATCGCAGCTCCGAGGCGGCCAAACGATATCAGAATTTCGGCTGATAATGCGATCTTCGAAGACAGTACGCAAAAGATTGATCGTAGCATTCGCTGTGTGGCAAGTAGCGCCATCTTGTTGGAACCAATGCCACCAATATCCTCCTCTTCAATTTCTCGAAACAAAAATTCGTTCAACATGGCCCGGTAACGCTCTCCATTGACGGTTACGGCCACTCCTCGCTCATTTTCGAAGAAAAATGGACCAATGATGCCTCTCGACCAAAATCCGCACCAAACAGTGACTCGTTGTGAATGCATCGGCTTTTCTTCGAGTGCGAGCGGGTTTTCTGAGCACCAAATGCGGCAATTTTGCTTGTTAACATACCTGCCGAGATGGAAATGAGCTTCATCCGAAAAGATGATTGCCATTGCCCATTGCCGTACGTAATTTTCGTACAAATTCTGCAACATTACCATGATTTTCAAAGTAATGTCGCAATATTTCCCAGCGTTCTTTAAGCGTATACACAATTATTTTCGTTCAGCGGAAGAATAAAACTAATTTTCTGTCAAATCAGATGACAGTTAAGTGTTACCATTCTTGAAATAATACCTAGTTCAAATCCGTAACGATAGATGGCGGGCCCTGTATAAACAGGGAGGAAACTGATTTAGCAGACACAACAGCTACATCACTTTACCATTTTCGTCAAATCTGCCAATTTAAGTGAGCTTAGTTTAATTAAGAAATATTTTAAATATCTGAAATTAGAATTATTCTTGTCATCTCTGTGCACAATCTCCAGCATACTTGCGCCACATTTCAGCATTGCATTCACATCAGCATTATCAATGAAGTCAGCAAGTGCCAGCGAGCAGGTCAAAATGTGTACTGCCTAAATGACATCTGAAGTCTATTCGTTTGTTTGCGCGCATGTTACCTCAAAGAATGTCTTATTGTGCGCACTTTTATCGCGCGTACAGTTGCCACATATTTTGCAACACTTAATAATTGAAACGGAAACGATGCGCGATCGTCATTTCATTCGTACATTTCATTGCGTGTCTCACCTAACGTCTCCGGGTGCTCACCACACGTCCTTCATGCAGACGAATGCGAATGCGAATGCGTTTAAGTGTTTATTGTTGTTTGCGTTGTGGTTGTTGTTGTTGCCTGCCTGTCTGACCGTTTGCTTGTCGCTCTATTTGATAGCGTTGCATTCAAGCAGACTGCGGCGAATTATTTTCCATTTGTTCTCCTTAACCCCACCGCCACCCCAGTTCACCCGCTTTTGTGCTGAGCGTGAGCGGCGATAAATTTTTTGCGGATGCAAAGTGTTTTGCCAACGCGCGTGTTGTAGTTGGTAGTTGGCATTTTGGCGGCAGGCGGATGCCATCGTCATTCGCGCTGTCATATCGTGTACACTGCGTTTCCACTGAAATTGCTGAGTTGCCTTGCAAATAACGCACGGGGGATTCAAGTAGCACTCACACACACACACACACACACACACATACAAACAATTTCGTCGTTGACTGAAATAGTGAACGATCGTCGGTTCACCGCTGACAACGTCGCAGTCGGCATCGGCAACAACGTTGGCTTCGGTTGTGGCGTCAAAATCGACATCGCCAGCGATGAGTGCAAAATCTTTTGACAATGGGATGTTGCTGTCGGGGCGTGTCATTAATTGTGATTGCTTTATGATTGCAAACGCGCGCATCCCGCTCCCGTGTTTTCCGTTGCCAGAGTCGGTATCAGTGGCAGTGGCAGTTCCAGTGCCAGCGCCAACATTGATATTGCTGCGCAAATTTTCGCACATTTTATTTGCGTTCGATGAAATGATTCTCCTGTTTATTACTCTGTAGATGTTTTTATTTGGTTCGCGTTTGGGCCGCCGCCGCTGCTCGTTGATGTTTACTTCCAGCTGTCAATGTGCAATGAGTTACAACAGTCAATGCAACAGCAAAGGAGGAGAAGTGGTGTAGCCAAGGAGAAGGAGGAGAAGAGGAGCATTCGAATATACACAGGGTGGTCTAAGTTCAAGTTTCTTAAAAAAAATAAAAATAAAAGAAGTATATTTCTGTTCAATTGGTCTCGGTTTTATCAGAAATAACAAGGGTTCTTTGCATCTGTGAAATATGATTTCAAGCTGGCAAACCCATTCTCCCAAACCTTATTGACGGCTCCTGGCTCTATCTGAAAAACGGCTTGAATAATTTTCTTCTCAAAAGCAGACATTATTTCTCGGGTTTTCCGGATTCCTCCATCTTTTAGAAAAACCCAGAAAAAGGAGGGCAAAAGTTTCAAATTTCAATTGGCATACCCAAAATAGCTGCGACTTATAGAAGATTCCGAGAGCAGAGAGCAACATAGTAGCTGTTATCTAGAATACACTCAAGATATGTGAGGATCTCTTATCCGCATTACTGACTGGTAATAGCAGTGGAGTACCTCTAATCGTAGGCGTTGGTATAGGCATTCCCTGGTCGGACCTTAGTGAAGAGCAAGTAGCTCAAAAAATATCAAATCAGCTGGAGCCGACGGGCTAATAGCTGGACCAATCAACCACGGCGACGAGGAGCTGGTGAGCTGCACGTACCAGATCATTTGCAGAATTTTGTGGCATAAACTCATAATTACCCAGTCGTCGGTGGTTGTTGATGCGGTTAGTTCAGCCTCTTTCAATTTGGATAGTGGAGCTAAGTGAGTGGATCTGAAGGTGAGCGAGGACCAAACGAAGTATCTTCTGTAATCACACAAGAAGTCAGCATATTCATGACCTAGCAGCCGCACCACTGTTGTCATTCATTTGGAAAAGTAAAGGACTTCATCTATCCGCGTAACAACATCAACAATGGTAATAACGCGAATCCAACTTGACATTTCTAATTGGTGACGGTTAACAGCCAGTGCGCTCGCCGCCGCTTCATACGTCAAGTTGACAGATCTGTTCCTCTTGACAGTCGCCATAGCTCTCACTTCTCTCGCCGTCTTCGCATTCTTCTGCGTTTGCCGCTGTCACTACCTTTTCGAAAGATTTACTCCTGCATCTGACACATATTCAGTGTACATTTGTACAGTGGTACCTTCTGGGCGCGATCTCGCATTAACCATAATTCTAACAGTCCTCGAAATTGGTGCCAGAACAGGAACCAATTTGGTCTTCTCGGATACGGTGACATGATAGGTAGGGGCTACATTCGTCATAACCACATCTGACTCTATCAAATTGCCTCCCTGAACAAATGCTTTATAGCCGTTAGAGCAATGGTACTTTTCAGATTTACATCTGAATTAACCATAATTACTTCCGTCCGTAGAAGAAAGTGTTCGAGCGCTGAGACGAAAATGAGCTGACCCAGCTTTTCCAGGATCGGATCAACTACAGGATTACCAGGGTTCACCTGCACTTCCATAGCTTTCACTGGTGCCACTGAGTTAAGCTCATTTTCACCCAGCAACAGGTTCTCGATAGAGCTTTGAATAGAGCTCGCTGAGGATATACTATCAAATAGGCGTCTACCCTCAACCAGTAGCTTGCTTCCTCCAAGGCTCTGCTTTCCAACCCTGGGAGTTTTAGCAGCAAATGAGTTTTGGGCACATCTGATGTGCAGGCCGCTGGAGAACCAGCGGGAAGATTATCAGAATCATTTCTCTGGCAGGTTATAAAACCACCAACATGCCTTTGATTGCAAAAAAACCTCAAGGGGGACTTGCCTTGTCTAAGTTTATCAGTCTAATAGTTTTTGCAATGCTACTGGGACCAGAAACCCATTCCGGTTTGATGATGTGATATGTAGAAGTGACTATACGGAAGTCTGGTATTCCTCTCTCTGAGCCTACAGCAATAATTGTCACTCGTCTGTCTGAATAAATGTTAACCTCAGTAAAGGGTACAAAACTATTAAAACCTCAGTAAAGAGATTCTCATCTTTTTTATATCCCGCCTAAGATTATACCCCATTTAATCCTTACTGGATCGATCCATTCACTATCAACGCAGGTGTAAGGCAAGGTTGTCCCCTGTAGCCCCTTATCTTCGCCATCGTCCTTGATGACGCTATGCGTCAACTGACCCTGCAAAAAAGAGGCATTGTATGGAGTTCCAACCAATATCTTGAGGACTTGGACTTCGCCGATGACTTCTGCCTGCTCTCTCATAAACTCTCTGGTACACAAACGAAGGCGGACAAACTAGTCGCGCTGGCACGCACTGTCGGACTGGAGGTCAACATCGCCATTCGCTCTGGACAGAAATTAAATACTATGCATTTTATAAATTGCTAGGACATGAGTTCTGTTCTGTTAAGTTTCACACGCATTCCACAATCAGCGATCCGTCTGGCAACTGAGCTCAGGGCCATTGGCTTCTTAACAAACATATCAAGATTTCCGATTCCAACGAAAACGATGGAGAAGTGATTTTTGTTGTAGTTTTTAGCAGCCCTGTTAATGCAATATAGTTACCGGTCGTCTTCGTCTAGCTCATCTAATGGAAGGCCCAGGAAACCTGATGTTTGAACAGGTTGGGTCCGGAGGCAAAAGGATGTTAGATGAGTGAGTTTGATGGGGCACATGGAAAAGTGGTTAGTATCGTGCGGGTTGCCTTCACATGGTGGACATACGTTTGGTATGTAGGGATCAATTTTCGATAAGTAGGAGTTTGGTCTGCTACAGTATCCAGAACGTAATTGTGCGAAGGTTACGCGGGTTTCTCGGGCTAGCTGCTGTGGGTGGTGATTGGACTCTGATTACCGCATTTGAGAGGCGGGAGTTTAGGAAGGTGGTAAGTTATTCCCGATGAATGTTGTTTATTGTCTGTCTAAGCACTGTCTGGTCCAGTAGATGTCTGTTCGTTTTGCCCTGGATCTCGTCGGCGTAATTGAGGAGGTGTCTCCTGACCTACCTGGGAGGCGACTCTGGTTCGAGCGGGTAGCATCCGAGTAGAAAGTGTTTGATGAGCGGTTTGATGTACTGCTTGATAGGGAGCATCCATTCCTCATTATGTAAGTGTTGTACGAGGTACATCAGGAAACATCCGTGACTGTCCTAAATAGCACTGTTTTGACATGTCTTGAGCTTCTGGAGTTCCAAGTGACCAGACAGGTGCAGCGTAATTTCCAACCGGCCGACCAATTGCTTTAAATGTTGAGTTTTAGATACCTATAAATGACGAGTCAATGATCCGCACTTGGCTAAAGCAACTAAATCCCCGTCGATTTCGACACCGTACAGCGAAATTTCCTTATCCACTAATTAACAAGCTTCGCGATACGATACGGCCTACAGCCTAGATTTCAAGCGGGAGGAAGCTTTTTGTATTAAAATAACCTATTATTAAGAAGCGAGCTTGTATATGGACCACCCTATATTGTACACACACACAATCATACTGTAATGCTAACTTAAGCGTATGTTTCTTCAAAATTCTGCACTCCGTTAAAGAGACTCATCAGATGTCTCATAAATAGTACATATTTGTTTCGAAACTTTTTTCCCACCTCTACAAAGCCTTCTCTTGGCTCCTTTTTACCAAGTGACCATTACTTTGGCTATTCATAGTAGTTGTCATGTCTAGTTCATGGCAAAACTTCAAAGTTGTGTGGTGAAAAAATTAAATAAATAGTGGCACGTCAAAAATGGCCAAGAAATTATAAAGTGCCACCTGGGATGATAAGTGTGCAACACGAGCAACTTGACTGACATTGTTGTGAAGAGAAAAGCAAGCAAAAGCACTTACAAACAAGGGAACAAACATAAACACACACACATAAAACACACAAAAAAAACTAAAAAAGTTTTCCAACAAGTAAGGCTGTCTGTGTAGTTGACTCTAAAGAAAGCTCGTTGGATTATGAACTCAATTGGAAAAATTTATAGAAATTTTTTGTTGAGACGTTTTAGATGCTTTGCGAATTGAATCCTCTCTGTTTAGTCAAGGGCTATTCTAACCGAGCTTTTTGTTTTTGTTATTTGTTTTTTATTGGAAATGTCAGTAATGAGAGGCAATCAATTTCGCCATCTATCGCACCACAGACAAAACACAGAGAGAAAGTCCTTCTGCGGAGGGATGGGTTCAACGAATTTAAGGGAACTAAGAACATTTTAGCTAATGGGCGTAAAGGCTAAAGGCAGACCGAGGAACCGATGAATAGACACAGACCGAGGACGTCGATCATGAAAACGATCTGAAGGATTTGGAAATATGTAACTACGAAGCTAAAACTCAAGATCGATCGCTTTAGATGAGCATTCGGATGGAAGCTTTGACGCATCACGCGTTGGAATGCAGTGAAAGAAGCAGACAGAAGACGAAGAAGAAGAAGAGGAAGAAAAAGAAAAAGAAAAAGAAAAAGAAGAAGAGCATATTTGAGGAAGATTTTAGAACTCGATTTTGACGAATGAGCTCTCCAAATAAATGCAGCATGTTCGAGCTAAGGACAAGCGAGAGATGTGCATAGAAGTTTCAAAGTAAACAAATCTGACAAGTAGGAACGATTTTGACATTTAGTGAGCTTGAAAGGTATGATGTGCATTTTGTGACAAATCCTGAACAGCATATGAAGCCTTTCCGTATCATATACCCCTGAAACCCGCCTCATGATAACAATTCGCCGTCCGGAGCTCGGCCTACCAGACCTAAGAAAAGTGAACGCGCCAATTATTGTTGTTTTAATATTTTTTGATGGCTTCATTAATTTTTTACCATGAATTCTAATTGAAGTGACCTTGGCGGTCAATCATTTTATAGATTTATGTTCATTACGGACTATAGGAGAAACAAGCGTCCTATGAATTAGAGCCTACTTCACTAGCGAGCTTTCATAGTGAAAAGTCTTGCGGAATACCGATAAAAATTCACTTTAGTAAACTATGTGATTGAGAAAGCACTTGTTTGTCCCCCCATGATTGGATATGCTGAAAGTAATCTTGAGCTGCAATTGACTCGTTCGACTGGGTTAAGTTTCCGAGAATTTAGTAGAAGTCCCGCGAATGGTTACTTCCCTCCTATTTCACCTAAAGAGTGCGCGATTTCAAAAACTGTCGGAAGCATCAATGTAGATTTGTCTGGCGAATTACAAGCGCGTTAGGGAAGATGCTTTTAGAAAACTTGCTGCAAGCGAAGCTGTCACCGTTCAACCCCACGACGCATGCTGAATATGGCGACCACGAGAAAAATTCAAGACAGCCGATTGAATGTATAACAAACTCTTAAGCTGCAGGCATTAAAGTTCGATAAGCTCACCGATTGTTATAAGAGAATAGAATAAAATACCAAGCGGATTTGTTGGCAAACCACCTCACTTGATTTAAAATCTGAAAACTGAAGCGATTAGAGAGGCATCATTTTTTTCAAGAATATAACAGCTGAAAAACTCCAGCTCTTAAAGCTGTAAGAAACTTTGTCGTTCCCACCATCTTACCATCGAAGCATCAAGGCAGAGTAAACTAGCTGGAAGTTTAAACGCCACTCTTTTATTAAGATTGAACTTAAGAGCTGGGAGGTTGTTTGAGTAGTGAACTGGTAGTGATCTACCCAGTACCGTTCATCTCAACTGCCGTGAGGTATGCGCTGACTCAGTTTATTTTAAGTTCTAACCCTCTCTGTTCTCTCAAACTGGAGGATATTTCCGGATTTACCAAAGAGTCTGAAAAACTCTCACAGGTTTAACTACTCCTATTTCACTATTCTATCCTATCTTTTCTAGGCGGCCGCCGTAGCCGAATGGGCTGGTGCGTGACTACCATTCGGAATTCAGAGAAAACGTAGGTTAGAATATCGGTGAAACACCAAAATGAAGAAGTTTTTTCTAATAGCGATCGGCCCTTGGCAGGCAATGGCAAACCTCCGACTGTATTTCTGCCATGAAAAAGCTCACTATGAAAAATATCTGCCGTTCGGAGTCGGCTTGAAACTGTAGGTCCCTCCATTTGTGGAACAACATCAAGACGCACGCCACAAATAGGAGGAGAAGCTCGGTCGAACACTCAAAAAGGGTGTACGCGTCAATTATATACAGCGGTCAAAAAAAATATTCGACATAAGTAATAAAGTTTATTATTTTGTCAATAAAAAACAAAAGGAAGGAACACAAAGTTTTATTATGGAACCAAAATGTAATATTCAATACAAAAAATGAGATTCCAAAACCAAAATGTAAAAAAATGCATGACATAAAAAATAAATAACAAGAAGCAAGCAAAAAAAGTATTCGACATTGGTAATATTTTTAAAATGTATTAATGATAGTACAACTTTAGTAGCGAGTTGCTTTTCCTTGTCGGCGTATGACCTCTCTCAACCGATCTGGCATAGATTTGACCAATGTCTGGGTATAGACTAAACTCTGTTTAGATAACATTCCGCTCAGAAAGAAAAAGCCCTATAAATTGCCCTGGTATTCTAGGTCTCTGAAAAAGCTTAAAAATCTTAAAAATAATTCCTTCAAGAAGTTTAAATCTACGAAGAATCATTTGTACTTCGTTAAATATAAGCAAGCGTTAAAGGATTTCAACGATTTAAATAAATCTTTCTATAACAGCTATATTACCAATATAGAGTTAAACATTAAAGCGAATCCCAAAATCTTCTGGAAATACATAAGATCTAGAAGGAGTAGTGCCAGTGTTCCCACTGGTATGTTTTTCGATAATAGCCAAGCGCGAACCCCAACTGAAACGGCAAACTTGTTTGCTGAATTTTTTAAATCCAATTTTGCTGACGACGAACTTGATTGCCCATCCGACTTTTCTTCTGACTTAGATTATGCCCTGAACTTTGGAGGTCTTTGCCTCTCTTCTGAGGATATTAGTAATGCTTTAACTAAATTGAAATCATCCTCTCAAACTGATGCTGATGGACTTTCAGCAGTTTTGATAAAAAACTGTCCGGCCTTCGTCTATCCCCTGAAAATTATTTTCAACAAATCTTTATCGTCGGGGTGTTTCATTGACGCATGGAAACTCTCTTTCATTACGCCCTTCTTTAAGAGTGGCAATAAAAATGACGTTAGAAATTATAGACCTATCTCTAAGCTGTCGACTATCTCCAAAATTTTTGAGCATGCGGTCTATGCAAAGCTGAGTTTTGCCGTTAAATCATTAATTTGCCCTAATCAGCATGGGTTTATTGCTAACAGATCTACAGTATCTAATCTGGCCGTTTTTAGTGAATACTGCATTGATTCTTTCTCCGCTGGCTTCCAGGTCGACTGTATTTACACCGACTTTTCGAAAGCCTTCGACAAAGTTTCTCATAGAATCTTAGTTAAAAAATTAGCTAGTCTTGGCTTTCATTCTACATTTCTGCAATGGATAAACTCTTATTTGAGCAATAGACGCTGTGTTGTAACAATCGATGGTATTTCATCTCCTTCCTTTGCTGCCATCTCAGGTGTTCCGCAAGGAAGTATCTTGGGACCGCTTTTATTTGTGTTATTTATTAATGACATCAAAAGTTGTTTCACATTTGCTAAATTTTTACTTTATGCTGATGACCTTAAGATCTTCTCAGCGATCAAGACGCAAGAGGATGCCATTAAACTTCAAGCCGATATGAATAGGCTTTATTTCTGGTGCCAGAATTCACGACTTTCGCTGAACTTATCTAAGAGCTTCCAAATATCTTACTCTAAAACATCTAATATTTTGTGCACTAAGTACAGGATCTCGGCATGTGTCCTGCAGTGTGTTAGTGAGTTTAAGGACCTTGGCGTCATCTTCGATAACAAATTCTTTTTTAATAACCATATAAATTATATTACTTCTAAATCTTTTTCGATGCTGGGCTTCGTCAGACGGAACGCCACTAAGTTCTCTGATCCCTATACCATTAAGTTACTGTATACATCTTTTGTTAGATCTCACTTAGAATATGCTGCTTTTATTTGGAGACCTTGTAGTCAGCAAGCTATTAATAGAATCGAACGTGTGCAAAAAATATTTCTCAAATATGCCCTTCGGTCCCTGAATTTTATTGATCCCATGCCATCATATTCTGCTCGTCTCATGCTTATAAGTCTCAAGTCCTTAGAGATTCGTAGGACTATACTGTGTCTGTCTTTTACTCATAATATTATTACTGGAGTAATTGATTGTCCCTACTTATTGGAAAGAATTCGATTTAATGTTCCCCAGCGATCTCTTAGGAACTTCTACCCTTATTATGGGGGTAACTTTAAAACTACGTATGCCAGCAATGCTCCCATTACTCGTGCTTTACGGGAATTAAATGCCGTTCATAATGATGTTCTTCTTGATTTCTCGCTTTCAAGAACAGCACTTTTAAATCTTTTGAATTCTATATTATAGTTAGTTAGTAGCTAGTATAGTTTTTAAATACATATAATATATTTGTAGCTTAATCTAAGCAACTTTTGTATCATAGTCTGTAAGGATTGTAATTCATAGACTTAAATAAATAAATAAATAAATATTCTGGGTCAATTTGGCTCCATTCCTCTTGCAGGATGACCTTCATCTGGTTCTTGTTTGGGAACTTGCGATTTCGGATTTTTTTCCAAATGACTCGAAAGGTGTTCAATTGGGTTAAGATCTGGGAACTGTGGGGGCATTTTTATTATTTTATTTCATTGTCCTGATAGAATTTAAATCTATTTGACAGACCCAATTTTTCTGCGCTTGGCTGTAAATTTTGCTTTAGGAGATCAATATATTTTCGGTAGTCCACGATCCCATCAATAAATGCTAAATTGCCAACACCTGATGCCGTCATGCATCCCCATACCATAACACCACCTCTACCATGTTTCACCGTTGGTACCATATTTTTTTCTTCCAATTCTGTGTTAGGCTTTCGATACACCAGAACTTTGCCATCACATCCAAAAAGGTTATATTTACTTTCGTCGGCAAAAATGACATTCATCCAAAACTCAATGGGCTTATTTACGTGTCCCTTCGCAAAGTCTAATCTTATCTTCTTATTTTTCTTGGAAATGTGTGGTTTCTTTCTGGCTGATCGCGCATGGAAGTCATGTTTTCTTATCACAATTCTTATTGTTTGGGAAGTATGTGCTCCTCAGTGAATTTTGCCAAAACCGTGGCATTACTTTTCGGATCTTTTCTCACTTCCCGCACGATTCGCCGTTTATCTATTTCCGTAAGCTTGCGAGGTCAACCAGTCCTTTCCTTGTTTATCACAATGTTTTCTGTCTGGAACTTTTTATGATATAATGAACAGTAGTTCTTGGTTTCTGAACAATTTCTGCTATGCTTTTTTCGGTCTTTCCTAATTTGTAATGATGTTTTATTAAATTTCTTGCATCTGGAGAAGTTTCTTTGCTTTTACGTCCCATCTTCGTGAACACTTTTACAAAAATGAGTAAAAAATGCTTGTAAATATTAAACAAGAATTCTAATGGCATTTTTACCAACAACCACGACAAACAATACAAAATACATATTCACTATAAAAGAAAAGCAACGGTTGTCGAATCCTTTTTTTTTTGCTTTGGAATTTGTGCGGTCTTATCCAAAAATATGACTGAGTGTTAAAATGTGAAATATTGGTTAATTTTATAACAGTATATTCTGAAATACTTACTACACAACGTTATCTTAATCAGAAACTTAAACATTTTTAAAGAATACTAGCATTTTGAAATCAATTTTAAAAAATTACCCTAATGCCGAATAGTTTTTTTGACCGCTGTATATATATAAATATATCCTATCTTTTTCCTTTTATTACTTCTCTCCTTTCCTCTTTGACTATCTACCATTTAATTTTCCAGAGCTTCGAATAGATTGAGCTTTTTAGCCTGAGCGTTTCAGGAGTTACCAAATCTCTCGGTGCTTCTTGGCTCGACTTCTTAAATATCATTTTCAAGCTCTAATCCCATTAATCCCAAAACCTTTCTACTAAGTATATTCCACTTTTGAAAATGTAAGAATGCCATTTCATTAATGGTATAAAAGCGTCTCGGAGCTTGCCTCCAGCTCAGCTCCATATAGGCAGCTATGTGAACTCTATAACAAAAGGAAAAATTTACGGCAACCCACAGCTTCTATCTTTCCGCTTATGTTGTTGGAGTTTTGTTCGTGTTGTAGAGTAGAATTGACAACTCTAAAGCGTAGATGTCAAAAACTTCAGTGCTTAAGTTGTTGCTGTTGCCCTTTCTTCTCTCTCACTATCTCTGCCGTCTCTCTCTCTTTCCCTCAGCCGTCTCCCTCTCTATATCTCTTACCCCCTTGGTCTTTAGCGAACGACAAAGCTAAAACTGCTGGTCTGTTTTAAGTTTAATTCTTGAATGTTTCAACTTTCACATATCCTCAAAGGACATCAACATAAAATGCAGGACATTTACTTCTCGCAATTCAGTCACATTATTTTTGCTAGAGCTGTTGTTGTTGCTATTGTATTTTATCATCGGGTCTCTTCCATTTTTTTTTTTTTTATTATTTTTTATTTTATATCATACTTTATGACAGCTTCCAACAAATAGGAGCACAAACACAAACATAAACTTGGACACACACACACACACATACACCGAACGCACTCACACATGTGCGCACACAAGATTTACGGGCTGGTGGTTAGTGTGTGTGTGGAAAAGAAATCTGTAAGTGTATGCGTGAACCAAACCGCAAAGGCCGTCATTGCAGATGGAAAATTCCAAGAGTTGCTCGCCCCAACACTAACTATGAAACGCCTTGGCATCTTCATGTTGACTAAAACATTCGCTCTATGTACTAAATATTGTCTGTATGCCAACCACCTGCGTCCAATGCTTAGAATGAGTGCAGGTTCTTGCATCAGTCGGGTGTAGTGGCAAGGGGATGAGCAAGTCTGAATTGTGACAGATTTTGAGAAGTTTTCAGTCCCCCATTTCTACTTTTTCATTATTATCCTTTGACGCCAGCGATGCTGCTTTGCTGCTGGCACACATTGAAAACGACGGACGGCAGCCGGACAAAGGCGTTGACGACAACAATAACAGCAGCAACAACAACAATAGCAGGAGCAGTGCTACGACGACATCCACAACAAGGACGTTGATGATGATTTTTTATAAATTATAAAAATGTAAGTTTTCTTTGCTGGGTGCTTTGCCATCTTTTTCCTTCACTCCTTTTCACTACCCGAATAGCCAACTGACCGACCATCAAGTTTTGCTGCATATGGACATGTGTGTATGTGTGTGTGGACGTGTGGTGCGTGCGTGTGTGTGTGGCGCGCGCGCGTAGCAACATAACCTCAATTTCTAGTTGAAGTTTTATTTTGACATGTGGCAGAAGTAACTGCAAAGCTTCGGGCACTAACCATACTCTCGATTAGTGGCGGCAGGAGGGGAGCTGAGGAGTTGGTTTGAGCGGCGAACTGCTGCACTTGGGGGCCTGACGTAGCAATGACATTTTTCACTTTGAGTCTTCGAGCAGCTTCATGCATGCGTACATGTGTGTCCTGCTGCTGCTGCTGCTGCTCTCCAGCGAGTCAAATGTCATTCATTTTCGAATTTTTTGTTATTAGAAAAAATACTTAAAAGTAGAAAATGTTGGCAGGCGTCAAGAGGCGACAAAATACGGCAACCGGAGGAGACAAGTGAAACATAAATTTAAAAGTAGTGTAGTTTTTGAGAAAAAAGTGGGTTGGGAAGTTGAAGGAAAGTGGAAAAACTTGGAGTCAAGCATATTTGGAACTGGACACAGTTCAAACACATGCACTAATACATATGTACATGCACACACGAAACACGTCACACAAGTTTATAGCGACTTTTGACAGCTTTGCCACACTTCACACACACGCACACATATACCTATGAACTTATCTTGGTACTGCCTGGAAATGCTCCAAAAACGTTGGTCACTCACTTCTTTGGTACTCATTTGCTTAATAAAATATCTAACTGGAGAAGAGAAACAAAAAATGTATTTTATTGTATACCTCTAATTTTGCTTAGCTTTGATTTAGCGCCGCTTAACCCCGTCTTACCATAAAATTGTCCACATACAGCCGGTTTGAAGACTCGAGACACGTTTAGGTCCAATGACTAGGCAAATTTACTTTGACAGAGAACTCGTAATCCGTTCCCCACACCGGGAAAGTTGAAGGAAGGAGATACAACTCTCAGGAGATATTTTCCACTGGTGCGATTTAGTCCGAAGCGAGTACCCACGTTTTTAAAAGGATGGATTTCTGACCATCTGGAACTGCCCACCGAAATCGTGCGGTGTAAAGCTCTAAGAGTTTTTCCTTTTAAGTATTTGGCAGTGCGTGCCTTTCTCAACATTTGGGGGGCTTTCAATAATATCCTCCTGGAGGTAATCACCAAATCTCTGGATAAACTGGGGGTCGTAGCTGACCTTATCGACCTTATCTACAGAATGCTTAGCGACAGAATGGTCGAGGCAAAGTGGGATGGGATCTCTCTCCGCGGACAGGTGGGTAGTCGTTCTCAATGACTTGCTAGAGGAGGTGGTGAGAAGGGGCTTAATGAGGAGTACTCCGTTGGTGCTTTCTAATAAGGTAAAGTCTATCCTGGGGTCTAGTTTTTAACAGTAAGATAACGTGGACGGATGGAAAGGTCGAGGGAGGCTAAACAAACACTGGATTGATGACGTCACAGCCGACATGCGGAAAATGGGGATCGAAAACTGAAAAGGCGTATGAGAGGATTGATCGAAGTGGAGAACCGTGATTGTGGAAGCAATGGTCTGCACAATAATGTCGTGCTATTGATGATGATGATGATAACGTAGAAGCCCAACATTGAGAAGAGATTAAGGAAGGCAACAATAGGCTTGTATGGATGCAAAGGTCCTCAAGGACAAAGATGGGACCACTCGGTTAAAGTTGTATTTTGGCTCTATAATGCTAATATAAAGACAATTCTGTTGTATGGAGTTATTGTCTGGTGGAACTCACTGGAAGAAATGGTATTCGTGAAGAAGCTGGAGCAAATCCAAAGGTCTCCCCTTACTAGAATCAGTAAGGCGCTTTGAACTACACCTACTCTAGCGCTTAATGCAATGGTACAGCTAGATATGGCACGCAAAGCCGCAATCAGACTGAGAGTCTCAGGCTACAAGCTTCAATTACGGACACTCAAATATCTTTAGGTACTTTGAATTCATCCCTTTGGCGACTGATCAACGCGCATCCCAGCTTAGTCCGAGCGGAGCATTCTCCCTACACATTCCTTCAAGGGAAGAGTGGGCGGGTGCAGTAGTTGGAGGTAGTGCCTGGTGAAGCCATTCGCGGGTGGCGCAAAATTGGATGGAAGGGCTGGTAAAGGAGTATTCTGCAAGGAGTTCTACCTCAGTGTATTCTAAGCAAAGCTAGGGCAATTAAAAAATCATCTAATTGGCTGCTCACTCGTGTATTAACTGTCACGAAGGACTTCGACAGCTTGTCGGCAAGCAGGGCCCTGGGCTCGATAAGGGTGCACGCGAAACTGGTTAGGGAATGCCTAACCTCCCTTTCGATTGCATTCGAATTCTTCATTATAAGGCTCATCTGAGTATCATAGTGATGTTGCAGGAAACTGCGAGGCAGATGAGCTGGCTAAACAGGGAACCTGGGAAGTAGTTTCCCTGCGAAACGAGAGTATGGAGATTTTGTGGACTACCTGCAGTTGGCTCTTGAACAGGTCGCCTTAACATCAAATCAGCGAACGCTGACCAATTATGATACATAAGCGTGTAAGGTCGCGAAACCATTCTGGCCATGAGTGGATCAGAGTCGCTCGAGGGAGCTCCTGTGGTTAACAAAACCTCAGCTCTCAAATGTCGTGGGTATCATTAAAGGGCATTGGTTATGAGGTGTACATGCTGTGAGGCTCGGCTTTAGTTCGAGTCCTTTTTGCGTCAGTTGTATGGAGGATGAGGGGGAATTATCCCACAAAAAATCACAGGTGATTCAACAGTTTGCTATGCAATTACTGGAATGATTGCTTCGTTTGAATTTATGGTTAAAAAACAAATGCAAGGCGGTCATTTTTCGTGCATTGTATCCCACACATGTAAGGTTTTCTGCTTTCTGGAGTAAAGGTCGTAGCCGGAGGAAATCTGCCAAATGGCTCAACAATTTTGGCCGTCAATAAGAATTCAACCCACGAGATCTCTACCAATGTGCAGTTTCATAAGCTTTAACGCAATCAGCTGATTGTCAAAAAGTGGGAACAGCTGAGATCACCTGTTTCCAAACGGTCCTTCCAGTATAATAGGGGGATTAAAAATGTTAAAAGATAATCAAAAAATCTTACCAAAAGTTTAAAAAACGTGATACATTTTTTATATGGAGAAAATACGAAACACCGAAGCGAGAAAAAATTGTAAAAAATCAACGGGATTTTTCAGCAAATTCAAACTTGCACTTTGTTGTACTAAAATTTAAGGAGCTGTAAGACTCTATACTTAAATTTCTAGAAATCCTATTTAAAAATGAGATGAAAAGTTGTAGAAGTTTTTATTATTTGGATGTTTTAAATTTAAATAATTTTTTTTACGAGTACACAGTGAGCTATACCAGATAATGGAAATGAATGGGACATATCTTAAGGCAGCCTAATGGGTAGCAGGCGTCTCGTAGCATCAGCAAATACAGGTACGTGGCACGATAGTGGTAGCCGAAGCACGATACACTTGGAAGGACATACGCAGAGGCGTTGAGCAGAGTTAGATACAGAAAAATCCTTGAGGCCCTATGCCTCATGAGGGGAAATGGACAACAGTAGTAGTAGAGTCTAAGTGCGTACCACCTAATCTCTTCCACATATAATTGCCATGTTTGCTACTCATATTTTTTATTCATATTGTTATAGCTTGGCAGATGACCTACTCAGAAGCATTTTTTTTTTGTTTCCTCTAGCATTTTAATTTTATTAAATTTTTGCTAATTTTTGTTTGCACTTGAAGCAATTCAATTACAATAATTAACGCCTTAAATTTTTAGATATTTCCTTGGCTTATTAAATTTTAATTTATATCTTTTCTTTGTGTTCCAAAATCACTGGGCATACAATACAACTTAAGCAGTGTACTTGAGACATTCGAAATTAATAGTTGCTAAGACTAGTGGAAAATGTCATCTGCTTTTGGCAGCGGTGATGACATTCATTTCATTCATTTGTAGGATTTACCTATGTGCATATAAAAATAAATAAATAGGAAACTTCTCTCCCCAGAGGGTACTGCGTGCATCATAAGTAAATAAAAAAATTGTGAATAAAACGAAAGTAGTGCAAGTAGGTATCTATGGTATGTATGTATATGTATTTTTATTAGGGATGCCAATATTGGCGGTGACTTGTGATCGCGGGATTTCGGGATTTTTAAATGTAATCCCGAACGACAGGAATTCTCTCGGTAAACAACTTTGTTAAATTTAGTCAAAATTTTTCCAGTCTTCCATTTTTGTCAAAAACTAGAACCATCCTAAGCCTTTGACACATGGACTGAAAAATCACGGGCTTAATCATAGCACACGGCACCAGTTTTATTGCATTTACCTCTTTTTCGGTTAGTACTGCAGCTGTTAAAATTGCATGGTATTCTATTCATTAGTTCGTGTGAAAGGAGTGACTCTACTTTTGTTATTTTCAAAACAATCGATTAAAAAGAATTTCGAGTTTTAATACCGAATAATGCGAAGCAGTGACTTGAAGCAAGTTATGGCGACTCCGCTCCATCAGAAGCAACGAGGGTTTGCTGAATTCAAACGTATTCGTAAAGACACTGGTGGTTCTAAACTCAGTGGACATCAAAAGAAAACATAAAAACAAATCCACAAAATCGTTTCCAATGATAGAAAAGTGAAGTTGTGTGGGTTAACTGGGATCGTAGAGATATCGCATTTTGAAATTTTCATGTTTCTAAATTTTCCTACACCTGAAAATCGATTAAGATAACATAGACATGATATAGTCGATTACTAATTTTCTTGAATTGAGTCATTTTTTTCTTAAAATTTTGTCTCACACCATAAGTGTGCTAACTCACCAAACCCCTACACTATATAACCCACGGGTACCGAGTCACACACAGCCCTAACCCCTAGAAACCACCCCTACCATACCGCATGCAGGCTAACCCACTTAACCCTGGAGACAGTGAGTTTAGTCACATATCTTTCTTGAAAAAAATCTTATTTTTCTTGATGTCTCATAACACAAGTAGGCTTAACCACTTAACTCCTAATCCACCAACCCCCACGTATCTCCTAATACCTAGAAACCATCCCTACCAAACCACAAGCAATTTAATTTAATATCTCAGCGAAAAAAAAAATGATATTTGAGCAAACTCAACGCCATTTGAAAAGGGCTTGTATTTAAAGATGCCATCCTTTAATTTTGGTGAAAGAAAACATCTGCAAGGCTACATAACCTCAAATATGGGCAAAAACGGTGTTTTTTGCACTTTTAGGTTAGGATATCTCGAAAACCAGAGCTGATAGAGCAATTCTGAGGGCAGATTTGGATTCAGCGCATCATAAACCTTCGGAAATATATAGTCAGGTTTCTGGGTCTGAATGTTGGTTAAATTTTGTCGGCCTGTGTTATGATAAAGCTTTGTTCAAAGTGGGTGCCGCATTTGCTCACTGTTGATAGGTCCAGGACTTTTCAATCCATGTGCTTTGTTCTTTAAATCGTATTAACTCGAGTTTAGGTTTAAGTTCAGAACCAAAAGTATTTTTTGGCTGAATTGATGGCAATAATTAAGGTCGTGAAACTGGTAAAATCTAATGCGATTAAGACGATTTCGCTGACTTCTAAGTGACGATAAAATAACTCCTCACGAAGTAGTCGAGAGTCTAGTAGCTATGAAATGCCGCGCATCCCTTAATGAGATGGTTGCCTTACTTCGCCCTAATATGGGCGACGTCGAGGTGATTTGTAGGGTAGATGAGCTGGCGAGCATCGGAATCAATCTTCCTAATGAGTACAAAGACATGCCTTTAGAGAAACGTAAGCAACTTATTTTTGAGAAATTTGCAAAAATAGCAAACGTGATATGGTGCAGCGAACTCCCCTGCAGGATCACTCGACAATAGTGGTCAAATCTCTGAGCAGAACGTACAGAATTTTTGCTAATCCAAAATAAGCTTAGCCTTAGCTCACTGATTTGTATTATAAGGTGACGCTGTCTAATAGGCAGACAAGCTCAGAGGCTAAGCTCGCAGACACACGATTTCTGCAGAAACTGTCTAGATGACAAAGGGAAATAGAAAATGTTGCACTTCTCTGTCACTGGCCTACCACTGACAGAGATTCACCACTTTAAGTAGACAATTCTTTAATGACTTAGATGACCTCAACAGTGTAGAAATTAGAGATCTTCTCAAGTGTTTGAAAAGTTCAAATTATTTTTTAGGGAGTTCCAGAAAAGTTCGACAAGCGGCATTATAATGGACTACGAACCTGAGTGTGTCCCATAGTCGATAACCACGCCAATCTCAACTGCATATAAAAGATGGCTCTTTAAAGTTGATTTAAATTAAGTTTTATTTAGTTCATTTATTTATTGAGCAAAGCATTTAAAGTTGGTTTTACTTCCCCGAAATGGCAAAAAGAGGTAACATGCTGTAATTTTAATTAATTTGTGAGTTTGTTTCCAATAATATTTAATTTCCAATTTTTCTTATATAATATATACTTTTGCTTAAAAAAGTTTAACTAGTTCCGAGACTTTCTATATTTGAAACACTACCGGGATTCCGATGAAACGGGATTAATTTTTTAAGTGAAACTTCTTAGGCGTCGATGGACGAGCGAGAATGGAGAGTAAAATTTCAAGGTCATGCAACGTTTTGGGCATTTTCGTTCTGCGAGAGAGAAAAAAGATATTACGTAGAGGAAACGGAGAGAGTGAACTATACCTTATATATATCTTAGATACACCTTACGCTATTTTTCCTGAGTTTTTCCTTGGGGTTGCTAATTTCTAGTGAGAAATAACACTGCCTACTTTTTGGCGCTTGTTTGTTGGTGCAAACTTGTAGAAAATATATTTTTGCTGCCTACTTTTTGGCGTTATATTTCCTTGGTGCCTACTGTTTGGGGCGTTTTTTGGTCTCAATTTTTGGGGGTTTTTTTTGTTTGGTGCCTACTTTTTGGCGCCTACCTTTAGACGCCTACCTTTGCGCTTGTGCGTACTATAAAGTGCTATCCATTCCGTCCTTGCGGCAATTTGTGCGTGTGATAAAAAAGGCTAATAGTAGTGCGCGTTATTGCCACGGTTTGTGTTCGGCGCTTACCTATACTGGTCGACCCTTCTCCGTTTTTTGTAAATTTTGTCTATTTGTATTCTCTGCAAATGTTGTGAATTTATTTAGATATATATTCTTTCTCTCTCTCTCTCTCTCTGTCATTCTCTCACGGGTCTCTCCCTCTTTCATAGTCTGCCTTGAAAGTTTCACTTCTGTTATGTGTACTACGCTACACGCACTTTTTTCGGTACTTACATCACTGATAAGTAAATATCTGTTTAATGCACAAATAACACTATGTGCTTATTTCTTAGGTCTTTGGCCGAGGTTTTCCACCATTTTTTGGTACGCTTTTTATAACGGCCCCGAGTGGCAGATCATTTTCATGAGAAACTCATACATCCACGACGAGTATTTTTACAATGGGCATCGAGCTCGCCACCAATCGAATAGCAGCCACTCACAAAACCACTCGCCTACGCCGGCCCCTCAAGTGTCAAGTACGCAGTGTATTAAGTTTATCCAGTTGATGATGTATTATGTTTTAACAACGTAAAGACAAACAAAGATTTTTCTTTGATAAAAAAGAAAACTGAAAGAGTAACATAACTAAGAGACGAAAAGTCAAAGGATACGTTAAAAAAAAACATAGTTGTCATTTCGTTGCACTGTAGCCAGGCCAGTCAAATACAAATAGTAAGCGCGCGGATGGCCGTCGTCGGCGGCCAAAGGCAGTCGTGTCAGATAAACAAAGTGTTGAAAAATGATGCCTTGCAGTGTTGGAGACGAATGACCCACCAACTGGCGGGTGGCGGTAGCAGTGCAAGCCGCGAAAGTAGTGCAATTGCAGTTGACTTTTTCACTTTTTATAATGCCAATGGCGACTGCTAGTCAAACAAATTAAGTATGCAACATTTTAAAGCAAAAACGGTATTCGCTATGTAGAAACAATAAACAGAAAAATTATAACCAAAGTGACGTAGTCTATTTTTTCTATGAATGACAATGCAATCGCAGCGATAGTCGGTCGGCGATGCATGATCTATGACTCAAAGTGCGGCCGAGGTGTTAAAGCAGTAGTAGCTCGCACAGAGTGATCAAAAAGTAAGGAGGAGTTTAAAAATTTAAAATACGCCGGCTCATAAATTCGAGTAAAACTCATTCTTTTAGGCTGAAGTTGAGCACGAAAGTTGGCTTAAATTTTGCTTGCGAAATAAAAAAGATCTTAACAATGTCTCAAATTACCTTCGGTAACCAGTTTATGTTACAAAAAAATGTTTACAAGTGATAGGCATTGAAGACGAAGCTCGTTCTGGCTTCTGGCGTCTATTTACAGAAACTCTCATTGAGAGTAACTTGCATCCTTTTCCAAGCCTGCCGTGCTCGGCGTGGTATGGCAACAAAGTTTGAAAGCTTTATGGGTCTGACTCCATAAAATGTAGCTTTCCTTGTAAAGAGTCGCGCTGCTATGAATGATCTTTAAGCGGTCACGACCAACACGAAATGTGTGCAAGATTCCTAAGATCTCTTCGGCAGTACTGAGTCAATTTATTCAGTTCGTAAAAGTGGGATTTCCAAGCATACAAGCTTAACTGGGTTTCTGCTTTCCGCTAGTTGAGAAGAAGACTAGAGCAGCGACTAAAAAGAAGTAAACAAATCTGGCCACCTGAGGAGTATCGCATTCCCTTCGCTCAATAATCGGCTAATGAAGAACGACAAACTTTCTGAAGCTGAGGGTAATTTACATCCCATTTTTGGACTATTGCCCATCAGATTGCAGGGCTTCGAAGAGTAGTAAGAGTAGTAAAGATGAAGAAAAGATAGAATTAGTTCAATTATTTTTCTACGAATGCGCCGCACTTCCAGGAAACACTTCTTCGAGCATCTGAGTAGTTTAGATTAGACTCTCTATGAGGTTTGCACTTCGACTTCGTGGTCTTTTGTGCCTTATCTGAATAGTTCAGTCACATTCTGGCTGGAGATGCTGATTGGATTATGGAAAAGGTTTAGGGAATAGCTTAAGAATATGCAAAGTTAGTACAGGCAAAGTCGCGACCTCGGCATCAAAACGGGCCTCTATGGCCAGCAAGTGAGCTCTAATGCATCTAACCTAACTTAACTCAATCGTACGACCTAATCTAATCTAAGCTAATTTAATCCAATTTTGTCAAATTTACCTATGATTGAGCAAAGAGCGAAGAGCCTTATCAAAAGCTATCAAGAGTGAAAGGGTGTATGTGCAGGGTGTCCATATAGTAGTTTTTTTTAAAGTTCCACAGAATTAAAAAAGTAAAAACTTTTTGGTCATTATTGTGTTATTCGGAAGAGCAAACATTCCCATTATTTATGGAACATGATTTTATTCAAGTGACTGCTTCGACTGGCTTCGCAGTAGCGCGCTCTGTTCAACCAGTTTTCTCAGAGGCTGGTGATGGGTTCTTCTCTAGAATGTCTTTCCCTATAGTCACCTTAAGGGTCTGAGTCGTTAGTGAATTATTCGCATAATATTCGTGCTTCACAATAGCCTACAAAAAAGTGTATAACGACAAGCAATCGCAGCTCCGAGGTAGTAAATTGACATCACTGAGACGGCTGAAAACACTATTACCGAACTTGGCGCGCAAAAGATCGATTGCGGCGTAGAACGTGTGGCATGTCGCGCAGTCCTGCTGAAAAAAGATCGCCCAAGTTCTTGCCTTCTGTGTCTTCTTCTTAATTGGCGCGATAACAACTTACGCGACAAAGCGAGCCAGTCGTTTCTTGCTCGTGCAAGTCCTTTTCCACCTAATCTTTTCAATGCAAAGGAGGCCTTTCTCTTCCTTTACTACCAACAGCTGGTACCGCATCGAATACTTTCAGAGCCGGAGCGTTTGTATCCCATCGGACGACTTGTCATCATGCCTCTGTAGCGCTCATCGTTAACCGAAATGGCGTTTTCAGCAGCATTTTCAAAAAAAAAAATCTTGTTGGCCAGTTATGCCAACACTCCAAAGTTCGCACCGAACTCTCGCTCTCTGAGGATGCATTGGCCTCTCGACGATTACGTGCGAGTTTTTCGATCTCTGTATGCAGAAAATGTGCTTGCTAATACAGGTTGGCTGATGAAAGCCGCTACCAAAAAAAAATTGAATAACTTTTTTCTTTTTAAGTTATCTGTTCCATTTTTGTTTTAATTTGCAGATTGATCTTTAAAATTTATTAAAATGGATAACTGGGACACGCAAACAAGAATTTGGATAGTCCGCCGCTGTCACGCACTGGAGTCCGTAGTTTTGGTACAGAGAGAGTACAGGCGGATGTTTGGCGGCGATCCCCCGAGCAGATGGACCATAATGGGACTGGTGAATAATTTTGCTGAGCAAGGAATAGTCGCAAGAAGGCCTTATCATCGAAACCCACCAGTTCGGACGGAGGAAACGATCGCTGCTGTAGCTGCAGCTATACAAAGTAATCCAAGGGTTTCAACAAGAAGCTTATCTGCTCAACTTGGTGTCAGCTGACAGTCTTTGCAAACAATAATGCACAAAGATTTAGACTTATTTCCCTACAAAATTCAAATGGTTAACAAACTGAATGCAGCAGACTTGCCGATTCGGTTGGAATTTTGCCAGATGATCCTGCAAATGGTGGAAGAAGACCAAAACATGTTAAACTGCCTTTTCATGTCTGATGAGGCCCATTTCGATTTAAACGGCAATGTGAACAAACAAAATTGTCGAATATGGAGTACTTCTAACCCACAGATACTCCACGAGACGGAATT